>JAECUM010005807.1:0-100946 GCA_016617855.1 Megalonaias nervosa | reverse complement strand
ATATATATATATATATATATATATATATATTACTTGCAAAGTTTATGGGAAAAATTCCATATAGAAATTTTCTTAGTATTCCTGAAGCGTTACTTATATTTTTGGAACAGATTCTGATGCAAAACACTGTTGTAAAATATTTGCAAGTATTAGCATCAGATGAATATGTCAGTTTTGGCTAGGGACGGCCTAATTTTATTACTTCAAGCCAACTGGATTGGAACATTGTTTTTAACGGCCCCAATTAAGGGGTCTCGACTGAGTTTCAGGATGAGGAGTCGTGGGCTCTTCACTCAAAGAACTTAGGAGTCCCCAACTAATTTGTAGGAGTCACTCACTTTCAGATGGATGAAAAAAAAGGTACATGATCATTATTTTATTACATATCTTAATTAAATACTTTGCCAGTTATAATATAACACTTAAAAAGAAATATTATTTTCAGTAGCGTTTCATATATATATATATATATATATATATATATATATATATATATATATATATATATGTCCGCATAACTTTTGTCCATGATTGTAGATTGTACTTTAAGATAATGGTCATTTGTAAACAACATGTTTACTTGAATTTGAGTTGAAGACCTGACCTTGTTTACAAACTTAGAATATTCTGGAAGCAAACTTGTGACCCACGTCCCTGGTCACTTTATTGTCTTAGGATTTTATATAAGGTTGTGGTCAAAATTTTTTTTATTCCTACTTTAAGTTCAGTCTGTGGAAATTTCATTCTGGTTGTGTTTATATATAATGTGAGAGGAAACTTATATTTAAATTATTCATTGGAATTACAAAGTGCTTATTAACTTTTTGAACTAAAAGACTACTTTGAGATTATTGAGGACTGATTCAAAGACATTCTGGATTATATCATTGTGGTAAATAAAGACTATTGGTACATCAACTGATTCAAGACTATTGGTACATCAACATTTACAAGAGTCTTGTAATTCATTTGGAATATTTTATTCTTTTGGAGTTGTAATAGAACCTTTCGGATTATTTGGGATTTAATTCACAATACTGTGAGTTCCTTTTAAATTTTTGTTTTGTATTCTTGGGAAATAAATTGTTTGTTAAATTTTACCTAACTTGTGGGTTTTGCTTTCTTTATGTTACTTAGTTTAAGACCATAAAGTTGTTACATTTAAACATACAAATTTACTTCAACAAATCAATAAACACAAAAAAATAAGTCACAAGAATAAAATCATTTGCAATTAGTTTCACTCCCAGGAATGATCGATATGAATGCTATGTAGTTTTCTCTGAAAGTTAATTAGCATCTGCATTCACAACAAAGAAATTTACACTTGTAATCACTAAGTATTAAATTGTACAATCAGACCTGGCCCTAGGATGTGTGGATCCCAAGGCAGCATGTGGGTCCCAAGGCAGCAAGTGATAAGCACAGGGCCCCAAGCAAAGAAATTGTATTGCGGAGAAGCATGGGGCCCAAGGCGGTTGCCTCATTTGCCTTGCCCTAGGGCTGGGCCTGGTACCATGTAAATATATATAAATTATCATCATTAAATGAAATAGTGAATGAATGAAGAAATATACTACATATGTCCTAGAACTTAATTCCAAGTAAATATGTTAATTGGTAAAGATTGTTAAATGCTTTAAGAGTTGGCCCTAAGGAATAATGGTGGGATATAATGTGGCCTGTATAGAAAAAGATAAATTGATCTTGGAACATGTATGGTACCTATAAAGCTTGAGACTGTAGATATGGATTTGAATGCACACAAACTATAGGTACTAGTACTCAGATATCCCTGTCAAATTGAACTTTAACCTATTTTTGGCTTTGTTGGCATTAGCGTAATTTTTATTGCACATCTGTTTAAAAAAGCAGATTTGGCACTTTTGTGCAATCTTTTATAAAGTCTTTACTGATAATGTCGAAATGTCACATACTTAAATAGTAGTGCCCTTGTACAAATGACACATCTTTAAATAGCAGTTGTTATTATTGCAGAATATTGATGATTTGACAATATTGTCCAGATCAAACTCTGAGAGAGTTTTGATTACTTTAATGATTTATACATGTACTCATGTTGTTGCCAATTTAATTTAAGCACTGTTGCAACAAAATAGGGCATGATTTATTTGCTGAACAATTGCAGGTGCTTACATACATGGTAGAACATCAGTTTCTTTGAAGTGGCCCTAGAGTAGCTTTCAGAGGGGCAGTACTTTTCTGATTACTGCTTGGGTTCGAGTCTTGGGCTTGAGCCAGCCAATGTGGATATGTGAAAAAGCTTGCCAGCAGCTTCCTGTGTGTCATTGGTTCTTACTGGGTTTTTCCTCCACCAGTTTTGCTGGCCACCTTGTATAGCCTGTCATATGCTAAACAATGGTGCTAAACCCAAAAACAACATAAGAGATTCAGAGTCTGTTTGGTGATACATTCCTTTCTGTTTGTTTTGGACTATTTCAGTATTAGATAAACCTGATCTGAATGTTTGAGACCCTTTATCGTTGTATCAATCTCTTGATAGAAGAAGTAGCTGAGTCACAGGGATTACTTTTGAATGGCATTATTAAATGTTGTATTCATAGTGGATTTTACAGCTAGTTTTGTGTGGTTCAAGCAGTTTTTTGACATTGCTTTTGGTTGGCCTGCGTAGCTCTAAAACCTGCTGAACACATTCATCAAATAGATGAGTTCTGAATCATAAAGCAGGCAGTGAAGACATAGTTTATATTCTCCATTGGCTGGTGTTTATATTTTGCAGTTGATCTTGTTTGAGACTGTTTTTGCCTTGAGGATTGAAAGTTTCATGGATTAAAGGTTCTTTGTAAAATGAATGGCCAACTTTCCATTTGATCTGGAGTTACAGCAATCATCTTAAATGAGACATGGAGCTTTACTATGCAGTCATAAAAGCATACATGCCATAACAAAATAGGTCATACAAAAAAGAATGTGACTCATAAATCCTCTAACAGGGTCATGTTTTCAAACATGTGATTTTGTATAATCTAATTCAGTGGTTCCCAAACTTTTTCAGGCCACTGCCTCCTTGGTTATCGTCATTTCCCCTCCACCTTACCCTGTGAAAAGCATTATTCAGCATTAGCTCCCCCCTTGGTAATCCCACTGCCCCCTAGGGGGCGATACTGCCCACTTTAGGAACCACTGATCTATTTAGAGTAAAAGAAAGCAAAAAGAGATTTTTTTGACCACCTTTAATTCTTAATGTGTAGTAAGCTGTCCCTTGTTATAGCATGGTAGTTGAGGTATAGAACCACTGTATCATGGACACCTTAAAAAATTTATTAAATAATGGTGTTTTGAAAAGGAAATGAAGAATAAGACTGTTTCACCTTCTTTTCTTTCAACCCTTATTCTTATACATTGGCATGACTTTGTCATGGGTCAATAGTATCTGGAATCATATTATAATGAGGGCATGTATAAATGGTAAACAGTACTGCTTAAAGCTTCTGTAAAACTATCCTTGGGACAGTTTTACAACTAATTGTCTTAGAGGCAATTAATAGGTAAGGTGGTTAAAGGTAAGGAACCATCGTTTCACATATTATTTGGTTGCCAAAAGCAAGGTTGATGTGTTAAGTCCTTTCAAGACTGCTATGGGTCAACCTATTAGGTGAATTTGCATAGGTAAAGTGCACAAAGTGGACTAACCCAGTTTGTTTGAAATTAGGTAAATTAAAGAGATCCATGTTGAAGATTTAAAGTTATTACACTTCATTGCCTTGAATGGGAATGTTCAAGCTTTGTTAAAGAGTATTGACAAGTTTGTAAACATTAGCAGTGTTTCTTTCAAATCAGATTTTACTCCACATATAAATTTTCAAACATGATTATTACAGTAGTCTAGTGTTCATTCAAGTGTGATTAATTTTTAAGGCAAAATGTCAAAATACAGCTGTGATTCAGAAAAGGATGAGCCATCAGCAAAGTAAGCACAAAAAGAAAACCATCAAAAGTAAATTTCAGAATATTTGGTTGACAAAGTTTGACCTTGTGAAGCACAGCAGTATGTGCAAGCCTTTCATTCTTTGTGCTGCAGGACACAATGTTGATGTTAGTCATTTTGGGGTGTGTGACATTCATTGACATAGCAGCACTACTTATATGTAACATTGGAACAAGCCAGAACATAATCAGGACACTGAATGGAACATTCAGGTTGGTTCTGTCATTATTTGTTATCATAATCTATTAAACTACATGTACCAACTATTAATCAACCAACACATTTTATGATGATTTTAGCCATGAAAGTGATTGATTGAAAACAATAATAAGCACCTGCTCATGTTTACACAGTGGATTTGCATTGATAAGGAGATTGTGTTAACACCCTACTGGACAGATGAATTTATTATTCCTATGTTACCTGTCTAGTAAATGTCTTTGTCCAAGAATTTCGGTGAACACATGTAAAGTCTCCAGGATAATAAATTATTTTAAATAAAAAAACTCAATTCAAATGGCAATAACAGGAATACCTTTCAGCCTGAAGGTATAATTTACAACTGACTCAGAAACACTGAAATCTCAGTATTAACAAAACTAAGAACGCAATTTCATACCCGCATGATGGGTCACGTGGTCACTTACTTTGAACAGCGCAGTAAAATAATATGGCAATTAGCACACAGGCTACTATATCCTTAGCTAAGAATCAATAATTCCCACACTAGAAATGAATTTAAAAATAAAACGTTGTTTATTCAGACTAACACGCAGGCCAAGCATGACCTTGATTACGACCAATGATTGTCACTCAGTGTTTAAGAAATCTGAATCAAGATTAAGAACTAGGTCAGCTAAAAATGCAATGAAGCAATAGTGATTATTTACTAGAACTGAACTAAATTTTTTCTAGAAAAATGTCAAATCCAGTGAATAAAGTTATTACAATAATATGTGATGAAATAAAAATAAAATAAAAGAGAATTTAAAACTAACACACAAGTGATTAAATTACATATACGTAACACTATCCCCCATAAAGAAAAAGAAAGATTTATGTAATAAAGCTTTCTTTTCACCATATGTTAATTATACACGAGGTAAAAAAAATTACATCAGAAGAACTCTTATGAATTATACAAAGTGTACATGAAATAATATTTCTATACATGGGAAAGTGCGTCTGCAATTAAATTGTCTTTTCCCTTGATGTGCCTGATGTCAAGATTATATTCTTGTAAAAACAAACTCCACCTTAATAATCTTTGATTTTTCTTTTTCATCTTGTCAATGAAAGTAAGGGGGTTGTGATCACTAAATACAACAATCAGAGAAGGGGCTGAACTGCTGAAATACTGTAATGCCAATATTAAAGCCAAACATTTCTTCTCAATTGTTGAGTAATTTCTTTGGTGCATATTTAATTTCTTAGACAAATAGCATACTGGATGGTCAACACCATTTCTATCTTGAATCAATACTGCTCCAACCCCAACATCACTCGCATCAACAGATAGTTTAAATGGTTGACTGAAATTTGGAGCTGTAAGAACTGGTGCACCATTAAGTATGGCCTTTAACTTGTCAAAAGCCTCCTGAAATTTTTCAGCCCAAAGAAACTTGTTTGTCTTGCTCAATAAATTTGTCAGGCGTTCAGCAATATTAGAAAAATTGGAACAAAATTTCCTATAGTATCCAGCCATACCTAAAAATTGCATCAGTTGCTTTTTACTGATAGGCACAGGGAAATCAGAGATAGCCTTGACCTTAGCATCTATAGGTTTAACTTGTCCATATCCACAATATGTCTTAGAAATGTCACACAAGCACGGCAGAAGTCACTTAGATAAATTGATTGTCAAATTTGCATCAGTGAGTCTGTCAAAGAATTCTGAATTGTTGCTAGATGTTCTTTCCCGGTGTCATTGTAGATGATGACATCATCAATGTAAGCATCACAATTATCTAGACCAGAGGTAATCATATTCATCAAACGTTGAAAGGTACTTGGGGAACACTTCATCCCGAACAGCATTACTTTATATTGAGTCCATTTGGAGTCATGAATGCCAAAATTTCCTTTGCCTTTTCCGTTAGTGGAATTTGCCAAAATCCTTTCAGAAGGTCAAATTTGGTGATGTACTTGGCATTTCCAATTTTATCAATACAGTCATCGATTCTTGGTAATGGAAATGAATCTGTTTTTGTCACACTGTTCACCTTCCTGTAATCAGTGCACATACGGAAAGTTTTATCTGGTTTCAGAACAAGTATACATGGTGAACTCCAGTCACTTTTACTGGGCTCTATGAAATCATTCTCCAAGAAATACTGAATTTCCTTTTTCAAGTATTCCTGTTTGAGAGGGTTCATCCTGTATGGGTGATGTTTGTCATGTTTGGAATTCACAATTTCATTGTCATGAAAAATTTTGTTTGTCCTGATAGGAACATCTGGAAATAAGTGCTAATATTCAAATAATAGCTGTTTAAGTTCATTCCTTTCTTGTTGTTGCAAATGTAAAAGTTTCTGGTCCAGATTATTCATAATTTCCGAATTCTGAAGATTTGTCACTCCAAAATCAGTAGTGTCCGATTGAATTCCTTCACTTAAATCTTCATGAGTGGAACAGGTACAACAAAATTGCATGATTTACTTGGCTATCTCTTTCAGTATACTCCTTTAACATGTTAATGTGGCAAAGTTGTTTTTGTTTTTGCCTCCCAGGAGTATTTATGATGTAATTCAAATCATCTACTTTC
Organism: Megalonaias nervosa; assembly: GCA_016617855.1. Classification (NCBI taxonomy): domain Eukaryota; kingdom Metazoa; phylum Mollusca; class Bivalvia; order Unionida; family Unionidae; genus Megalonaias; species Megalonaias nervosa. The sequence goes on along the minus strand of JAECUM010005807.1, from coordinate 94,212 downwards.
TTTTCAACTGTGTACGGACCATATAACTTAGCCTGAAGGGGATTTTGTGGAATGGGCAAGAGAGCTAGAACTCTATCACCAGGTTGAAAACTATTTTCCTTTGAGTTTTTATCATATATTACTTTCATTTTTGACTGAGTAGAGTACAGATTCGCTCTTGTGACCTCACAAGCTTTTGACTACTTGTACTTAAAATTAGATACATAATCAAGAAGGGTAAGTTCATTTTCTTCATTAGAAAGAAGTTTCTCTTTCAACAACTTCAATGGTCCACGCACAGTATGTCCGAAAACTAGTTCAAAGAGACTGAATCCTAAAGATTCTTGAACTGACTCCCTAACAGCAAACAAAAGTAAATGAATGCCTTCATCCCAATCTTTACCCGTATCAAAGCAATATGATTGACTCATATTTTTCAAAGTCTGATGAAATCTTTCTAAAGCCCCTTGGCTCTCAGGGTGATAGGCAAAAGATTTGAATTGTTGAATGCCCAATTCATACATAACTTGCTGGAAAATTCCAGACATAAAATTTGACCCTTGATTCGATTGGACAGATTTGGGAAGGCCAAATTGAGTAAAAAAAAAAACTTTATCAAAGCTTTTACTATAGTTTTGGTTTTAATATTCCTGAAAGGAATTGCCTCTGGGAATCTTGTTGACATACATAATGGTCAACAAATGTTGGTTGCCTGACTTGGTCTTAGGTAAGAAACCAACGCAATCTACCATAATTCTGCTAAATGGTTCGTCAAATGCTGGAATAGGTTGCAGATGACCCTTAGGTAACTTCTGATTGGGTTTTCCTACCATTTGACAAGTATGACAAGATCTGCAGTATTTACAAACATCATTTTTGATTTTTGGCCAATAAAAGTGAGTCAAGATCTTGTGATAAGTCTTATTAATCCCTAAATGACCAGCCAGAGGAGTTTCATGGGCCAGACTAAGTATTCCCTGTCTGTAAGATTTTGAAACTACAATCTGATAGTTCACTGACCACTCGTCACCAGCAGGTACCTCAGGAGGTCTCCATTTTCTCATAAGAATTCCATTTTTAATGAAATAACAGGCAGGTACTTCAGTGGCTTCAGTTTCACTAATGGCCCTTTGAAACAAACAGGAGATCTCAGGATCTTTTTCCTGTTCAATGACAAGTGATTTTTGTTTGTCACCCTGATGAGAATAAAGAGAATGAGTAGTTATAAGAGGATCACTGTGATCAATACCTTTTGATTGATCCAAACAAGGAGTGAAAGTGACCTTATCAAAAGCCTGACCAATACATGTGTCAGCTAAAGGAATATTTTCCTTATCAAAATCATTCTCAAGAGCTTTCTTTGCCATAGCTCTGGTAACTGCACAAGCTGGGTATAAATCTTTTTCAGTAGGATCAACTTTTTGATCCAAAGAAGGCTTGTCAGTTACAAGTGGATTAATCACAACCTTGTCTCCAGCTAGGTCATTGCCTAGTAACAAATGAATCCCCTCAATGGGTAAAGAAGATACTACTCCGACTGTCACAGGTCCTGAAACTAAGTCTGATGACAAATTTACAGAATGGAGAGGAACATTAACAAAGCCGCACTCTACTCCATGAATAAGAACACTCTCATTAGAAGAAGACTGCTCAGAAAAAGGCAAAGTACCTGATAATAAAAGACTCTGAGAAGCTTCTGTATCCCTTAAAATTTTAATAGGGATAGGATTGGCCAAATCACCAAAGAGTGATATAGAACCCTTCGACATGAATGGTTCATAATTCTCCATAATAAAGTCAGACTGGGGTTTATTAGACCCAAAAATGTGTTGTTTTCAATACGTGACCTTGACCTCTTAGAAATAAGAGCATTTGGGATAGGTCTATCTTGATGCTGATGCTTACATTTCAGTTTGAAGCAATCAGAAATAACGTGTCCTTTTTTCTTGCAGTAGGTACACGTAGGAAGAGGCAAGGATTTTGAATCAAGCTTATCGGAAGCTTGAGTTTTAAAAGTTGTGCCAGATTGAGTTTTAGAAGGAGTCGTATTAGACTTAAATACCTTTTTACCAGAAGACTGCTGAGTGAAAGACTTGCCTACAACAGGAACTTTATGAGTTAAGGAATACTCATCAGCAGCATGAGCAGCAGGTTTCAGTCTTGTGCTTGTGAAGATAAGTCTTAATGTCGCTATGGACACAGTTCTTGAACTCTTCAGGTAATACAAGTTGTTTGAGACTTTCATAATCATGTTCAACTTTCTTGGCTAAGCACCATCTCTCAAATAACTGCTCTTTTTCTCTTGCAAATTCGACATGAGTTTGTCCAGCTTCTTTTCTATAGTTCTTAAATTTTTGCCGATAAGCCTCGGGGAATAACTCATAACCCTTTAACCCTTAAGCTACGACTGCCGCATCTAAGCGTCACCTGTAAATAGCTCCTGAACCCCACTGATGCATATATGCAGTGTTGATAAGCCTCGTTTACTACCCCAGTGTCGCTTATGTGCATATAGTTCAGCAGTACTTGAAACCCCAGTGTCGCATCTATGCAGACGTGACCACTATGTTATCTAAACATTGATTGGTTGAAAGTACAGAAGTTTACATATTTTTGATTATCATAACCAATGAGAGGACTGTTTACTCAACATTTTGATAAAAGTTTGAAAGCTGAGAGGTTAAATTTAGACACACAGGAAGGGCTTTCCAGCAATTTACGAAACACATGTTTTTGAGATAAACAAAGATGGATTCCGATTCAGATATGAGCGACTTTGAAGGGTTCAGTGCAAGCGATATCGATGAGTTTAATGGGTCATTCATAGAAAATGGATCAGTTATTGATTTTAGTCCTGTTTCAACACCAGATGTAAGTGATTTTGAATCTGATGACAAGGAGGACATAGTCCCACTTGCACAATGGAGTGATGACCTCACCGTTTTCGAGATTAATGATTTTGATTCTCATGTTGGTTCAACAATCGAGCTTGGACCACTAAGCAATGAGAAAGATTTTTTCTCAGGTTTTTTCCTGAATGTCTGGTGGAAAAGCTTGTGAAAGAAACAAACGATTATGCCAAGAAAATGCGGGACCAAAAGCAAGACCTGAAATGTAAATGTTGGATTTATTTTGTGGGATTCAAAACAGTTTACATGACGGGGATTTCTTGTATGATGTCATGTAGGAGTATATAAAGTGGAAATATATGAATAACAGACACTATACAAGGTAAGCTGTTTTTTATTTCACTGAAATCCAGCAAAAACTAATGAAATTATGAATATAAATGTAACCATGTTTTTATCGTCAATTTCTGTAGTCAACCCTGACGATGCTCTAATATTTAGCCCTGCAATCAGCCTCATTAGTCTCAGTAACTGATATGATAGCACTCAGCGGTAGTGAAACTGCACAACAGCTGTAGTAGCTAAAGGGTTAAGATCCATTTTTTAACCAAATCATAGTCAGCACTTTGATGAACTGACATTGAATGGTAAATATCACTAGCATTTACCAATTAGTACACATTGTAGTAATTGAGTCCAATGCTCCCTTGGCCATTTAAAATTTTCAGCGACTTTTTCAAAACGAGGAAAATATTTGTCTTCTTTTTCTCTGAAAGTGTTCACTAACCTAATATTCTTTGTAATATCAAAACTTGAATTTGTATGTGAAGTGGGATTGTGCTTTTCACTTGCCAGCTCCATTTCTTTCATTTTAATTTGAAATTCCTTTTCATCCTTCTCTTTTTGGATTTGCATATCTCTCTCTCTCTCACTCTCTCTCTCTCTCTCTCCCCTAATTGCATTTGTTCTTTCTGTAATTGCATTTGTTCTTTCTGTAACTCCAATTGCATTTGTTTATCTTTCTCTCCTGTCTCTCTCTCTCTCCTCTTTCTCAAATTGTAATTTCATTTGTTGATCATTCTCTCTTTCCTGTCTCTCTCTCTCCTCTTTCTCAAATTGCAACTGCATTTGTTTCTCTTCTTTCTGAAGTTCAAGCTTCCTTAACTCTAATTCCATCTTGTATTTCATTTTTAATTCCTTCACTTTTATGTCAGAGTCTGATACAGACTTACTGACCGAAGCCAAAACATTTTTATCGAAAACATTCTTCTCTACCAAACACTGGATCAAAATGTTTTTTATTTCTTGCTTCGTTAAAGAAGCTTTTGCCTCAGAAAGATCGTATTTTCTGGCAAGTTCAAGCAAGTCATCTTTTTTCAAACAATCCAACAGCTCCTGAGTAGGACTAGAAAGAAAAGTCTCCACTTTTGATGACATGATGAAAACAGCCTGTTGATTCCACTAAAAATTTCAAATAAAATATGAAATAGTACTTGGGATTTAAAATATTCTGAAAACTAGGAATTTAAATTTCAAAAAACAATTTTCTGAAATATTTTAGCCAAAATTCATATATCCCAAGGATGAGACCCCAATTTTTCTTTGCTACGTGACTAGGCTCGTACAAAGTAACAAAGAAAAAGAGTGAAGCCAACAAGGTTTGTAAATTTAAGAAAATAATTTATTTCCCTGGAAAACAAAGTAAAAATATGAAAAAGGACTTACGGTTTGTGAATATAATCCAAAAATTAATCCTAGAATTGAAAAATATAAGTCCTTTCACTAAAATCTTCTAATTGAATCCAAGTTCAAATCTTGATGAAGTTCCAAGATGGAAGGCGATGACGTCCTCTATAACCAGTTTTGTGCTGATGTGTCAACAGTTCCTTGTTTAGTCACCAAGAATATATTTCCGGCTTTAGAATTCCAAATAATTTTTAGTAAATGTCTTTGTCCAAGAATTTTGGTGAACACATGTGAAGTCTCCAGGAAAATAAATTATTTTAAATTAAAAAAAAAACTCAATTCAAATGGCAACAACAGGAAAACTTTTCAGCCTGAAGGTATAATTTACACTGACTCAGAAACACTGAAATCTCAGTACATGTATTAACAAAACTAAGAATGCAATTTCAGACCCGCGTGATGGGTCACGTGGTCAATGACTTTGAACAGCGCAGTAAAATAATATGGCAGATAGCACATAGGCTACTATAGCCTTAGCTAAGAATCAATAATTCCCACACTGGAAATGAATTTAAAAATAAAACGTTTATTCAGACTAACACGCAAGCCAAGCATGACCAATGATTTTCACTCAGTGTTTACAAAATCTGAAGATTAAGAATTTGGTCAGCTAAAAATACAATGAAGCAATAGTGATTATTTACTAGAACTGAACTGAATTTTTCTAGAAAAATGTCAAATCCAGTGAATAAAGTTATTGCAATAACATGAAATAAAAATAAAATTAAAGAGAATTTAAAACTAACAAACAAGTAATTAAATTACATATACGTAACAATCTATAAACAGTGAATTGTGTTCATGAAGTTGTCAGAAGAAATGCACTTTAAATAATGATATGTAATGAATAGCTGTGGAGCAAAAGTGGAAATTGTGTTATCATTGTTTGTATTCCTGATGGAAGCCTTTGCCCTTATTAGTCTTCAAGATGATAGGTCTCTCTCTTTTGGGCTTTTCTTTGTAGTAAGCAGAACCCAGATTTTATGATAAATTTACATATTTCATTTTGATATCTGTGAATTATCATTCATCAGTGATAGTAGACCTTTGGTGTACATTTTACCTACGATACAGTTCATTACTGTTTTGCAGTATACCACTTGTTTGCACTGCAGACCTACCAAGCATTATGATCTGACCATAAGTCTTACTGCAGTGACCTTTAAATTATGAAATTATGCAATAATATAACAGATTATGGAAATATGCCCATTGCGGTCAAATCTGGAAACTGGCTCTTCCAATCTTGATCCAGATCCAGGTTTTATATTAGTTTAGTGGACAGTAATACCTTAGATAATTTAAAATGTCCATATTCATGTAAAATATCTGTATGATCAAGCTGGTACATACAGCATTTACTCAAAGTGGCATCCAATCAACAAAAACTTTTTAAAGACAAAAGTGACAGTAGGCCTCTTTTATATATATGTTTTTTTTTAGCTCTACTGCTCATAGACCTAAAGAGTAATGGGATATTCTACTGTCCGTCATCAGTCATCCATCATCCCTCCATCCATTAACACATATTTGATATCACTACTCCTCCTAAACTACTGGATTGCCATGAAGATATACACATGCATCCCATAATCAAGTTTGGCCTAAATGGAAATAGTGTAGCTTGGACATCCAATATGGCTGACACGGTGGCCATCTTGAAAATTTTGTTGTAGCTGCTCCTCCAGAATGTATGGTCCATTCAACTTGGGGCATTTCATTGAAATACTAATTATGATGTATAGTTGGTCCAAAATGAAAATGGTGCTAATCTGATATCCAATATGACCAAGACATGGGCCTTCTTGAAAGCCTTGTTATTGCTACTTCTCCTGAATTAAAAGTAATACTAACATGGATTTTTCACCAGAAGGCCTTTTATGATGTCTAGTTGGAACTAAATAAAAATGGTGCCAATCTGATGTCCAGTATGGCTATCATAATGGCCATCTTGAAAATCTTGTTATTGTTTATCCTTTTGAGTAAAAAGTCATATTTCTGTGGGGTTTTCATCATAAGACTTATGATATAGTTGCTCCAAAAATGAAAATGGTATCGATCTAATGCCCAGTATTATCCAGAATTAAACACAAAATTTGTTCTCTGTGCTACGTTTCACTGACGGGCTCCAGTCCAACATACCTATCTGACCTCACCCATGTGTACACACCAGCAAGATACTTACACTCCTCTTCTGACACTCATATTCTCATTATGCCCACTATGAAAATGAAATCATATGGACAACGCTCTTTTGCATACCAGGGCCCAGCAACGTGGAATGAATTGCCCACTGCACTTAGACACAAAGACACAGTGATCTCTTTTAAAACTCACCTATTTCAACTGCAAGAACAGACTTAAAGACCTAATAATGTATCCTTACCTTAAATATTTGCAACATGTTTTCTGTTTTCTAATTTCGTGGTGTTTGTTTTTATTTTTGTAATCATATCATTATTTATGTTTTTTAAGTGTTGTCAAATGTTGTAAAGCGCTTAGAGCTTCTAAAGATTAGGCGCTATACAAAGTCCTCATTATTATTATTATTATTATTATTATTATTGCCAGCTTGAAAATATTATCTTTACTATTCCTGAATGGATGGCAATGTCAACATGGTTTTTTTTTAATGAAACAACATTTGTGATGTCTACTTGGTCATATTGGTGCTATTCAGCCATTCAGTTTGCCTGCCACTTCAGCCATTTTGAAAATCGTGTTATAGTTATTTCTTCTCAGTGAACTGTCTTAACAGCATGGGGTTTCACTGACTGTCACTTATAATGTCTAGTTGGTCATAAATGAAAATGGTGCCAATCCAACTTCTAATATGTTTGTCACAATGGCCATCTTGAAAATTTTGTTAATCGCTACTTTTTCTAGATGGTGGGTCATACCAACATTGTCCTTTGACCAAAAGATTTCTATTGATGACTGGTTGGTATTAATAGAAATTGTGCCAATATAATATTTGGCCAGTATGGCATCCATCTCGGAAATATTGTTATTGTTGCCCCTTCACATAGGAAAGTAATATCAACATGGGGTTTCCACCAGAAGAGTTCTTATGATGCCTTGTTGGTCCTAAATGAAAATTGACATCCATGCAGCTAATTTGAAAATCTCATTGTCTCCCCAAATGAATAGAAAAGATAATTTCAAATTAGTTAAAGGTCTTAAAGTTAAGTCTTGAATTCCTGGAAGTTCTTTTTAGCCTGTAAAGTGTGTCCTTTTGAAGGACTCTTATTATACAATATACTAGACTTAATGAGATATTTTAGGAGAACATTTTTGTTGTTAAACATTGATGTCTTGCAATACAAAAATTATTAAAGAATTACAAATACCATTGCAGTGGAGTGACGAAAAGGGCAGCCAATGCCACTCGTCCATGATTTATTGCAAAAACGGATTGTGCATGCTAGGTACTTCAAAGTATTCATTATATACAGTTTAATCACAATCTCCTATAACTGTAAATCTGCAGTAATTAAGTATTGTATGGTTTCTGTTAGTTGGAAACAGCATCCCACACCCACTACTATCTCCATATCCAAGTGACAAAAAGCATAATAAAACGATTTCATGTACATCACACAAGTCACTTTGATTAGACAGCATTGATAGTTTGTCAAGGTCAGTCAGTTTACATAGTTAGCACACCTGTGTCATAACCCCAGTTTTGCACACATGCTATGCACTTGTCCAGTAAACAGGCAATATGTGATGAATTCTGTTGTAAATAGAGAGGTTTTGTTTGTTTATTACTGCAAACCAAAATCTCTTTATTTCAGCATTCAGTGATAATGGAGACAGCTTCACTAATGGACAAAGAGGGTATCTTTTACAAGAGCTTTAATAACTTTATGCCATACTTTTCACCATTAACTTGGACAGTGTACATTTGACTCACCCGCAAGGGTTCAAGGTCTATATTAAGTTGTAACTTGTGCCACATAGCCCATTGGATTTTCTTTGAAGGGTGCACAGGTTCCAACCTCCCAGCTGATTTCCAGTCCATAACTATTTCATTAGAGTAATTTGTCCTGAACATTTCATTTAGTTCTTTACACAGACTTCTTTTTTCAAGGATCATTGATTTATTATTACAGAAAATAATATCATTACAAATTAGTATCCAGATGACATTAGCACGTCTATTCAAGGAAGGTCACCCCTGCAGGGTTATACCTACTTTCTGTCCAAAGATCTCTGGTCCTGAAAATGTTTAAAAACAACCCTTGAACTCTTTATGATTTTTAGTTTAACAATCAGTCTTGTTATTTTTCTTTTCGTTTTAATACTTTTTTAATTACTGTAAGTGTTGAACAGATTGATGGCTAGTTTATTTACCATCTTTTTACCTGACATTATTCTTTTCACAGGCCAGCCGTTCAGAAGTTTTAAAATCAATTGATCGAGCCATTGAAGCAATCCACTTTCAGGCTGTCAGTAATGAAGGAACATACACCCAAAAGCAGAGAGAAAATTTGAAGTATGACATACCTTTCTTTATTCAGAGTTTCTCATAATAAAAAAAAATGCAATGTTACTTTAGACATAAAAGAAAGTGAATTTAACTGAATTTGATGTAACTGGTCATAAATGAAGTGTTTGTGATTGAAGATTCCAAACTATCAGCACTTTGTTGGATAACCATTCTTTATTACCTTTGTATTTATGAAAAACATTAAATGTGGCATTTCCTTCATATTCACAAGACATCAGGTTAGTATGCTAGTATCATAAGTGGTCCTTTGGTAGAGTTTTGGGCCGCCAAATTGTCAGGTGGACCCCTTAATTGATAGAATCAAGAATCACCAAATTCCATGATGAGTCCATTATTTGGTAATGTTAAGGGCACCAAATTGTCAAATGGGACTATTATTGTTCTTGCACAAAAGAACCATTCCTTGCTACCTCATCTCAAACACATTTGTTGTGCAGTTCAGATGTCAGCATTCTGCTTTTTTATTTTTGGGGTTCTGACCCATGATTCATTCAGAACTGCCAATCCCCATTTATCTTCAAAACAATAACTGCTCTAGTTTCTCTTTTGATCTCAATCCAGTTTTTTTATTCAGTTTTTATATTTAAAAGGTAAAATTTGATTGGTTGTCCTGCATTACAAATCATTTTACAGAGTTATAGTCCATTGTTGACTGCGAGTACTTCAAAAGTTAGTTTCTGCACATTAACTTGTCATCTGTTCTATTTGGTTCCAACCAAATTTTATTGAAAGCTTAAAAAAGTTTTTGAAATCATTTAATTTTCAATGCTTTTCACTAATAAGTACAATAGCTGTGCATCATCAAGATGTCGCTCAACTTTTTCTTTTTGAAATGGTTATTTGTTGAAATCATGGCTCCTGTTTCGGTTACAAACGCATGAAAAATTAGATTGCACTCAGTTCCTTCTTCCAGGCATTATATACCTTAATGTTAGATATGCCCTTCTTAAGGTAAGGGTTGAAAGTTATGCAACTGCCCTCACTGGTGGCCTTGAAAAAAAATTGGGACATCAGTCCTTCTCAAAATGACATGTTGTGCACAAATTCCAGCTGGGATATGATTTCAAATACTGTTGTATCAGTTATTTTTATGAGGTGTAGTTTTCGTGGTTTTTAATTTTTTTCCAAAAGAATTTTTTCATGGGTACTTAAATTCATGGTCTTGCCCATCAAAGTTTGCGAATTTTGCTGGTATTTCATTTCATAGATAAACTTCTACAGATAGTCCAAATAAAGAATACAAGAGAACAAAAATGACAACAACAATAACTGCAGTTGCATCAGTTGATAAATGTAGGGAAGATTTCTATTGGTCAGTACATAACCATGTGATCAGACCAAGTTGCGTTTATTGCTGTATAAACTGTAAGGAGAACTACTTTATACTTCTATAAATATTGTCAAGTGCAAAGTAACTAATGTAAACACTGAACCAGAAGGCATACACACCGCTCGCCTTTTAAAACAAAATAAAAATGGTGGATTTATATTTTATTTAGAAAAATTAATAAATTGATTTGACAGAATCAAATAACAAATCTTGATAATTTTTCTGAAGATAATTCTTTCTTTGATTAGGTTTGAAGAAAAGCTGGGAAAAACTAATCTGCCAAGTAGAACACTGGGGCTATGTTGTACAGCACTTTCAATGTGGCTCGTTACAAATGAATTTAAAACTATAGGCAAATGGATATTGGGATTGGGAGGAGGAGGGGTTCAAAGACTTATATTATAAGAATTGGAATCACAGTCCTACAGTGTGAAATGCCGACCTTGATGGTTATGATATGGAGAGTGGGGGTGGGGGAAAAAATCCTGCTACTCCCCATCATAACGGTCATGGTCGATGTCTTGCACTGTTTGACTATTGGACACCATCACATCAACTATTTACTGATAGTCTTAATTTCATTTGTAAGTAGCCCTCTGTAGGTAGCCTAAAACTATTAATGAACAAAAAAAATAGATTTAAAGAAATGAAAATTGGTTACTCTTGTGTCTGGAATATATGATTCGGTCATGTGACAATGAACTCATAAGAGCATCAGATCCAAGAGTCATTCGTATGTAAAACAAAACAACACATCCTTTGCTCTGAATATTGAACTTCTCAGATCACATATGCCAATTTAGATCAAAGATTAAGACCATGCCGTGGAATGTTCAAACCTTAGATCACCTACCATTGGTAGAATGTTATGTTCGATGTTGACGTAGCTATTACATTGTGGAACAAGAATCCCCTGTTCTGTAAATAGCTATGTAGCAGACACCATCAACAAGAATTCATATGCTTAAACAAGAATCAAAAATTGATAGAAAATATCTTTAAAAAAGAAAATAACAATAAAAAAATCAATAATATTATAAAGAAATATCAGTTATAAGAGTACAATGTTGTTTTTTCTGAGTTTATCATGGTATAAACTGTCAGTTGCAGAATCAAACAGCTTACATAACATCCTTTGGGCGTTATTTACTGTGTGAGTTGGCAGCTGACAGTTTATACCACAATAAACTCAGAAACAACATTAAAATCTTAAACAGCCATTTCAGTGGTTAAAACAATACTGCCACTAGTATGAGCACAAATAAAACAGCTGTCAAGGTAAATCACTTAGACAAAACACTCAGCAGGGCCAGTACAGCCAACAACACAACCAGTTATTAAAGTACATGTCATTATTCCATATGTGAACCAAGCATGTGACCAGCTGCCCCTTGCACAAGGCTATTAGCTAACATTGTCAACATTTGATGTGTTCAGAGCCCATCAGAGTGTGAAGATGCTAACTTGATTAAAATGGAATGAGCCTTCCTAGTGTATAAGCCAACTTAAATCACTAGACTTTACTTGAAATCTTGTTGGTCATGCCTTTTCCTCTCCTCATTGATATTGGCATCTCTTTGTGTAAAAAAATGTTTTGCATAAAGCAATTCTAATATTGGTATAAGTTCCTTCCTAAAGTTTGTATAGAGTTCTACAGTAATTCCATCTGACCCAGGTGATTTACCCTTGGGCAAGGTTTTAATTATTTGATCACTTTCCTCCAACCCTGCTAAAATCCTTACATCAAGGAAACACAGTTCAATAATTATGGTAGGTTGAATCTTTGTCATATGTGGCTTTTTTATTGGGTCTTTAATTTCGTGGTTCAGGAAAACAATAAATTCCATGAAAATTGGTGCCCCATGAAAACTGGTGATAATACAGTATTTGAATTTGTTGTTATATTTTATCTAACTAGAAATTTGTCAATTAGGAAATTGATGCACTAACAAGGAAAACTTCTCCAGTGAATAGTTGGTGTTATTAATAAATTACTCTTTTTTATTCAAGATGTAAAAAATGCTGTATGTATATAAAAGCATGTTATCTGACATCATTCATTCAGGGCTGTTCCAGTAAATTTACTTGAGACTTACATAGGTGTCAACCCCTTGAGATGAAAACCTGTACACCAGACCAATAAAAACCTTACAGAGACAAAAAAAACCTTACATGAAAAATTGTATTTATACATTATATAAGATCAACAGTTTTAAACAACAAATGCTATACACAAAGTATTTTTACATGTATTTACATAATTATTTACATTTCTGAAATTTTATTTCATTCTTTTTACTTATAACACTATCATCTTCCTGCTTTGGCTGAGCAAAGAAGCTTTTGATGGATGCTCCCTTCTTCATTTCAAAATTTCTTTCATGCAGTTTTGTCCTGAAGTGTCCCTCCAGATCATATATGCCCGATGCCACCACTTTAATGTCTTTACTGTATATTTTACAAAAAGCATAGGAAGATCCTAACTTGGATACATCTACAATGTTAGGGAAGACTTTTATCCAGTCAGCCTGAAACTTGCCACGACCTCCGTCAGTGTCTTCAAGCTTGCGTTCCTTTGAGTTAGGCTCAGCCATTTGATGGATGGAATATTTCAACTAGATGAAAGAAATAAAAAAAAATAATTAAAAAATTTTGATTTAACACGCGATATAGAAAGATCTCCTGATTACAAATGTGTTACGAATTTATATTTTTCCCCATAAACCCCAAGATATTATGCCAAGAGCTATCGAAAAATATAAATCTATAAATCAAAAAATGGACAAAGTAGCAGTCCAGAAGTTTTATACCTAGTAAGTTGATGATCGTTTCTATTAAAATTGCGTATCTGCTGTTTGAAAAGTTGTGAATTTGCTACATGGTGTGCTGATTTTGATATAAATTGGCAGTGTTATGTATTTTTGAGCCATGAGAACGATGTCACTCAGTATCTGTACTACTTCTGTCATTATGGCAATGCATCTTCCCGTTTGCATTACGTATCTGACAAACTTAATTCAAAACTATGATAGCACAATAAAATGCCGGTGCTAAATGAAGCAGACAATTTATTTTTAATTGGTATATTGATACAAATTTTAATAAATCGACTTTATTTCCACACCTAAAAGTCGGACGAATTATGGTTACACCAACATGACTGCCACGCTATGTAAAGTATGAAAATTGATGCAAACTTTATGTATTTGATAGTAATAAGTATAAATAATAAAATAATAATGTATAAAATAAGAAAACATACTTACTACAGAGGTAGTCAATATTAGAAATCCGAGTGAGCGTCAAATTTCAGAGCGATAAAAGACAAGATATTCACACACAAGAGTTGAACCATGAATGAAACTCGTTTCATTGTCTAAGGAAAAGCGCGGTTTTGAGTATGATTTAATTGGTTGTTTCGGGCCACCCTGATCTCATTGAATTTTCATTCCAAAAAACAATTATGCCCAGAGTCCCAGATGCACACAAAACAGAAAAAAAAATTAAATTTTTTTTTTTTTTTAAATTTTGAACGAGAAAACCATACAAAACAGTTGTACAGCCGTACACTGACGAAAAGGAAAAAAACGTACAAATTGTGGGTAAATCGTACATGTTGACACCTATGGACTCAGGGAAGGCATTTTAATGTGGAGTAGTAACCCACAGATGCAAATTTAAACTTTTGTATAATTGTCATATGAACTCTTGAAGTAACAAGATTACCTTGGCATATATATTTTAAAAAGTGCCTTCCTGGGTACTATGTATGTTTAAATGGAACAGCCCACAGGTAACTGGTTTGTCTAAAGAGAGGGGCCCTAGATGGCTGAGTGCTCTAAGGTACTCCACCTTTATAAATAATGCACACATATCACCTCTGTCCGCATGAGTTTGAGTCTTGACTTGACCAGTGAGCAAATGGGAGAAGGCTTGCCAGTAGCTTCCTGTAGGTTGGTGGTTCTTCTCAGGTTTTTCCTCCATCATATATACTGGCAGTCACATATAGTCTATCATGTGCTGAAAAATTTCATTAAACACCACAAACAGAACTAAAACCCATGTCCAGATGGCATGCATATACCCTAAGCTTGTTGATTGCATATTACCCCAGCTTGTTCATTTAAAGCCCAATTTTGTGTCACTGATGAGATAAGATACACGATTTTCTATGGTCATTCATTTTCTTTTTAGCAAATTGATCCAACATCGTAAGAATGTGACTGAGACTATGAGAGAGGATAATCATCACAAGTCACCAGTAGTATCTCCTGTATCTCCCCAGTCTCCAACAGCTAAAAGTAGCAAGCATCAGACAGCTGGCACTTACGAGGACTCTCTCACTCAACAAGCCATACAGGAGAAGACATCAGGTAGTGTAAAGGCTTCATTTAGCATGAACTTGACCCTTTTTTCTCTGGAATTTAGAGAATATGCAGGTCTCTCAATGACCCTGTGGTCTCATATCACATCAGCATGAAATTTTGAGAGGATGCTGAGTCCTTTTTATCTGTGTGTTGTGACATGCCTCAGTTTCCCATGATCCATCCCTTTTGATGATCTGTATCCGCAAATGAAGGACAGTGTAAATAAACTTATAGGCAGTGTGACTTAATCCATAACTTTTGGAGGTTTTAACACATTATTGGCTTTATCATGCTGAGGAAATAGGAGCTGAGAGTTTTTCCAGATGTCAAACCAAGGCAGGCAGCAGTTATTGAACTTGTTATCTTTGCTTTATTAGTCCAATGTTCTACCATCTTAACAAATTTGGCCCTATAATCCATAACATATGAATTGGCAGATCTCTGACTTGAATGCCCTATGGACTGTCCTAAGGGTAGTATGATGTGATTGTAATGTGTGAAGCCTTGTGCAAAATTTGATTTATTTGCATAATGTTATTTATATTTTGTACACGTGATAATTGAACTACTTAAGGTGGCAGGGGACAGTTTCACATATTGGCTCCTGGCAAATTTCTTAACTTAAGGGTATGGTGCGACTTTTTGAGCTATTATTGTGTAATAATTAAAGATGTGGACATATTTGTGAATTTGGTCCTTCCAGCTTGTGTTGTTCTTGAAACTGATTTTTAGGCATGTACACCTCAAGTAGTCACTGCACAGTATGTAACCAATGAAATACCAATAGTTGGCTAGGAAGCAGAGCTAGCTGCTTATGGCAGTAGACACATTGGTTCCAGGCAAGTTGAATATCTCATAAACTGATTGGATGACAACTATTTTGAATATCATCAAACTATTAAGTATGTAATGTTTTTCAAAATTATCACCCAGGGAAATGGCTTGTGTTCGCACTCTGAGCATCACATATTCTCAAAAATGGCCTTTGGACATGAAAATGCATGTATAAATTTGGGGGTGGGGTGCATTTATTCTATGAATTTTCATTGACTTGTCAGATCAAGTGAATGATATCCTTACGTGTTGCTTTGTTATTCCTATCCAAAAATGTCAACCTTTTGACCTCACTCATGTATTTTATTTGTTATGAATTTTTATATTAGGCAGGTGTATGCAACATTAAATTTGTGCATAAAAGCTTTCCCCAGCCCCCTAATGTTCTGGAACCATTACTTTTATAATACCAGTTACGTGTCACTGCTCATTTATATGTTACAACATGGGTGCTTTTTGAAAAATGTTAATGCCAATTATAGACTAAATTAACATAGTCTGATCAGTATACCCTTTCAGTATTCAGAATAAAATGCTTCACCAAATTAACAATTATAGCAAACAAATGCTGATAACACAAAACTCAGCTGTTTTGAGAAGGTAAATGACTGTTTCTTTCAGCTTGAAATATTTATAAGGTTGACATCAAAATTCCTCCGCAAATCAGCCATTTTTCACATGTCATTTTGGGTAATCTTCTGCAGTCTTTCTTTTGTAAAACTGGTACAGTGTCATACTTTGCTAGTCCACACCCTATATCAGTAGAGATTATTCAAAAGGCGAACCTAATACCATTTGCACCATTGCATTAAATTAGGCTCAGATTCAGTCCCTGATTCACTCCCTGGGTCATTTGACCATACTGTCTGGATGATCTACAACAATTCTTTGATTGTGGGACTCTGATGCAGGCCTTGGCCTGTTTGTTAAAGAAATATATGCTGGAGTCATGCATATAATTTGATTCTCCTTGTGTTGTTGATCAGCATATCCTCCATTGAAATTTCTCTATGAAACTTGTACTGCATGTCTGTCCCAGTAAGGGAAATAACTCTTCATTTGAAAAGGGAAAACATATAAAAAAAATTGTTCTCTAAATGACCCTTAAATTATCAAGTGCATATGCATGTGAAATTCACCCATCTAGGTTACCTATTTCTGTGCCTACCCACTCTATCAAACTGGCATGGTGTTTGTCATTCTGTCACTAATTATCAAACAGTAAATAAACATTTTTAAAAAAGTTTTCTTAAAGACACTAACATTGTTTGGAGTCTTTAGATTTTGGTTGGGACTCTTAGAGGATTTTATGAGACTCTTGAGGTCATTGGAAAGTTGGGGGTCCTGGAGTCTTGATCAATAAATTCCATTGAGACCATTGATAGGGATCACTTACAAGGATAACATACTATCTTGTTTGTTCACACATTAGAGCAAAATTCATTTGCCTTGAAATGTTGCTTTGTCTAGGATCAGTATGTGTTTACCATATTTGTGTCGTCACATAATACAATTTCTTTTGAAGCACACTGCATATTTAACTAAGTGTATGCTTTCAGATCTAAAACCACAATTCCTAGTTTGAATTTATTACCACAAAACTCTTTTGCAGGTGGAACAAAAGAATCTAAGAGAGCCTCCAAAAAGCGAGCTGCCCCTGCACCACCAATTGAAACTGTTCACAATCAAGAGCAGATTACTCCCAATGATACGAATGTGGAAGATGGTGTTACCCAAACTCACTTGCCTAAAGAGACTATAGACATTGCCAGTTCTCCAGTTAAACCACCCTCAGAGTTGCTAGCATTCAGTCCGCAAAAATCAGTGAACAGTTCTTGTCATGTTGACATTAGTGCCCTCCTTGTGCCACCACATCTTGGAGCAGATCTTGTGGAGGAAGTGCGCAAGAATACACAGCTAAGCTATGATAAATCCATCACTGCAGTTAAGACTGTGATTGGAATGATTGGTTTCAGGATACCAGAAATTTCACCAGTTTTAGATAAAATATTTTCAACTTTTCATGAGGTAAAAAGTAACTCACTTAAGAGGGTTTGGAGGTAAGGGCTGTTCCATTTAAACATACTTGGGATTCAAGAAAGGCACATTTGAATTTGACTAGTCACCCATATATGATGATAGAATGTTTATTCCAATTTGGAGTTAAGAAAATACATTGGCAGGTAGTTTATTTAAAATGCCTTCCCTGACTACCCTGCTCATTTAAATGGAACAAACCCTGAATCTTTTGAAAAATCTTTCTTTGATTTTGTTTCAGAACTATTCTAATCTTATAAATATCCTTTTTAAGTATCTACTCTCCAACCTTTCCAGCTCTAAATATTATATATATATATATTTATCTCTGTCCTATTTCAGCCCTACATATTACATTTGTATGTCTACTTCTGTCCCCCATTAGCCCAGCATCTTACACTTGTATCTCTACCTCTGTGCCCCCACCAACTCCACATTTTTTGCTATTATCTTGTATGTCTGCTTCTGTCCCCACCGGCCCTGCATATTGCACTTAAATATCTACCTCTGTTCCCAATCAGTCCTACATGTTACACTTGTAGGTTTGCCTCAGTCCTACACCAGCCCTACATTTAAAACTTGTATTTTTAATGTCCCCCACAGTCTGACCTATTACTCATGTATATCTGTGTCCCATTTCCTCCCACATATTGTACTTATATATTTACACCTGTTCTCTAGGGGCCATGGGTGGCCAAGTGGTATAAGGCACTTGCCTTTCCCAATCACTGTTATCTCATCTCTGTCAGAATGTGTATGAGTCCTACTCTCATCCAGTTTGAGTATGTGAGAAAGCTTGCCAGTAGCTTCCCTTGGGTCCAAGGCTTTTTCCTTCATTCTTCTTCCACCAGTTATACTGACCACCATCTATAACCTGTCATGTGCTGAAAAATGGCATTATGCACACCAAAACAAACTAACCAGTGCCGTGTATATTTGACTCATATTTTTACTCCTGTCTCCTCCAACCTGTCCTATGTATTAAACTTGTATGTCTACCTCAGTCCCTCACTAGCCTTACACATTACACTATAGGGCTACCTCTGTATTCCACTGGTTCTACATATTACTCTTTACATGTACCTGTTCCCCCCAACCCAGCCCCACGTATTACATTTGTATTTTTACTAAAGTTCCCACCAGTCCTGCACATTATACTTCTGTGCTTACCTGTCTTCTCCAACCAGTTCTGCAGTGTAAACTTGTATGTCTGCCTCTGTCCCCCGCTAAACCTACATAGTAAACTTCCATTTCTACCTCTTTCCTTACAAGTCCTGCATATTACACTTATATATCTTTGCCCCCACCAGCTTTACACATTACACTTGTATGTCTACCTCTTTTCTCCACCAGCCCAACATAATACACTGTCTACCACTGTCTCCACTGCCCTACTTATTACACTTCTGTCTGTCTCTGTCCCCACCAGCCCTACATACTACACTTGTGTCTACCTCTGCCCCCACCAGCCATACATAATACACTTATGTCTACCTCTGTCCCCAACAGCCATACATGCTACAACTATGTCTATCTCTACCTCCAACAGCCCTACATACTACACCTGTATCTACCTCTGCCCCCCACCAGCCATACATACTACACTTACGTCTACCTCTGCCCCCCAACAGCCATACATACTACACTTACATCTGCCTCTGCTCCCCACCAGCCATACATGCTACACTTACATCTATTTCTGCCCCCACCATCCCTACATACTACACTTGTGTCTACTTCTGTCCCCACCAGCCATACATACTACACTTATGCCTACCTCTGTCCCCACCAGCCCCACATATTACTTACATATCTACCTCTGTCCCCATCTGCCCTACATATTACATTGATGTCTACCTCTGTCCCCACCAGCCCAAATTATATGTCTACCTCTGTCCCCACCAGCCCTACATATTACACTTAAGTTATCCTGTCCCCACCAGCCTTGCATATTACACTTTTGTCTACCTCTGTCCTCACCAGTCCTACATATTACACTTGTATGCCTACCTCAGTTCACATCAGCCCTAGATATTACACATGTGTACCTCTGTCCCCTTACCTACCTTGCATATTACACTTAAGTCAACCTCTGTCCCCACTAACATTGCATATTACACTTATGTCTACCTCTGTCCTCACCAGCCATACATACTACACTTGTATGCCTACCTCAGTTCTCATCAGCCCTAGATATTATACTTGTATGTCTACCTCTGTCCCCCCACCATCCATGCATATTACACTTATGTCTACTTCTGTCCCTACCAGCCCTACATATTACACTTGTATGTCTACCTATATCTAGGGCTGTCAAAAATCACGAACAACCAACCCGGGTACCCGTTGCGAAATTTAACGGGTACCCGGGAACCCGTTAGCACATGAATGACATGTACAACCGTAGACCAACTAATTGTTATCCCCATTTCTTTAATATTTTGTATGGCGATAGAGGCTAACTGTGTAATGCACTACTCGGTCTGATGCGTCCACACCGATGTGAATGATCTGACCGCACACTATTAATTAATAAATTTATTTAGAATGACCTTTGTACACAGATGGTAGGTATATTCCAACTTTTAATGATCACTGTGATCAGCCGCTTTAAATCGTTTAGAACACTCACCTTTTTTTAAAGTATAAGTCCTTGTTAGAACAGACCACGTTTATTCATCGGCTTTTGACCGCAGATTTGAATTACCCACGCATGCGTGTAAAGCAGCTTTACCACATGTCAAGAGTAATGCGTTAAAACCGTCTTAAAAATGCGCCCACACTTTAGAACCTTTGCCCATTACTCTTTCTTAAATATTTATTTAAATACAAAAATAATATTACTAAGAGTCACTATAATAACTGTTTTGTTCGACACATGAAGCTCTTCTAAAATGGCAATAACAAATGGGGTTATTATGCCCCAGTTATGCCACGTGACCACGCAGTCGCAGAAGTGTTATTATTTTGGAATTATCGGTATATGTATGATGGCTAACTTTCAAAATTAGCAGAGCTAGTCAACTAGAAAAACAACGAGCTGCTCAAAGATTACTTTGAGGCATTACGAAGATTTCAAGGTGTCTAGGTGATAATTGTTCATAATATAAATTGTGGGATTTCTTTGACATGTGTGTTTGGAAATCAAAGGTATACATCTGGATTTCATTAAAAGAGCATGCAATGTACTGATCATTTAGCACCCACATTCAATAGTTATCATCTACAAAGAGGTTTATTACCTGTAGAACAATGCTATGTTTTAACCTTGGTATATAATGCCTCGGGGATAACGGTTTGTCCTGTTGCACAATGCCAATGAATTTTATTAATCCAAACAGACGCTCTGATGTATTGTTTATTTATATTAAGCAGGGATCTGGTTTCTAATTAAAGCCATAGCTGTCACACCTGTTTGAAGTGGTTGGCGAGTGTGGCGATTTTATTTTTTTTTACGGGTACCCGCGTTTACGTTTCAATACCCGGGTTTTTCAATACGGTCAGGTACCCGGGTACCCGAGTACCCGATGACAGCCCTACCTATATCCCCCATCAGCCAAACATGTTACACTTTTTCTTGTGTCCCCATCAGTCCTACATATTACACTTGTATTTTTGCATGTGTCCCCATCAGTCCTACATATTACACTTGTATTTTTGCATGTGTCCCCATCAGTCCTACATATTACACATGTGTTTACCTGTCTCCAACCAGCCCTACATATTACACATGTGTTTACCTGTCTCCAACCAGCCCTACATATTACACATGTGTTTACCTGTCTCCAACCAGCCCTACATATTACACTTGTATTTTTGCATGTGTCCTACATATTACACATGTGTTCACCTGTCTCCAACCAGCCCTACATATTATGCTTATATGTCTACCTCAGTTCCTGACATTGAAAAGAAGGTATGTTTATTATTTTGTCTGTAAATAGGAAAAATGCTTTTGTTTCTGGAAATTTGGAAAAATATATAAATAATTTCTTTCCTTATTATTTCATTTTGTCTCTTAAGAAAACCTAGGTTATATTATATTTTAATTTATGTATATTGTTGAAGACAGACAAACATTATCAAATACAAAGCATGGAAAGTGATGTTTTTTCAACTGTGATAAAATTATGAAAATCTAGAAACAAAGACTGCTTTTCTAATTGTTTTTTGAATGTTGCTGCTTCATTAATTGTATCATACAGATATACCTGAACATGTAAACACTGTAATGTAGATGCATTTTTGAACATATCAACAGTGCAATGTAGGTGTAGACCTGAACACAGAAACAGTTTCATGTAGTTGTATACTTGAACATATCAACAGTGTAATGTAGGTGTATACTTGAACATATCAACAGTGTAATGTGGGTGTAGACCTGAACACAAAAACAGTATAATGTAGATTTATACAGTGTTTCCTATAAAGGCAAAAGGTTGAGAATCAAAAATCCCCTTGGTATCAGAGCCGGGGGTCAGATTGCATATAAACCAACCTTGGTGTCAGAATTGGGGGTGGGGGTCAGATAATAAATTTGGGGGTCTCTGCACAAACGAGGGAAAAGGAAAACACTGATTGTATACCAGGGGCCTCCAAGTGGCAGAGTAGTCTAAAGCACTCACAGTTACAGATAACTGCCATCTCACCTTTGTCTTCATGGGTTCGAGTCTCAGATTCAGCCAATGTGGGTATGTGAGAAAGCTTGCCAGTAGCTTCTCATGGGTCAGTTGTTGTTTCTGGGGTTTTCCCAGGTTCTTCCTCCACCATTTATACTGGCCACCATGTATAGCTTATATTGTGCTGAAAAATGGCATTAAATCTAACAACAAGAACAACTGATTGTATACCAAAATACATAATATAGCTATAAACCTGAAAAGATAAACAATACTATATAGATATATACCTTAAAAAAAACACTTTTCTGACTCTTGAATTCTGGAAAGGAGGAAATATTTAGATTGCATGAGTATATATACAAAATGTTATTTTAGACTTTGCATTTGTTTGTTAAAATGAAAATCTAAAGAGTTATACACATTTAGATATAAACCTGTTTTAGTATTTGCATTTGTATAAAAATTCCTTATAAGAATTTCAGAATCCTAACTTACTACCCAGAGAATTGGAAATCCTAATTTATTTCTCCCTTATTCTTTTAACAGAAGAAAGAATCATCAGAAGAGGATACCAGTCATGATCTTGTTCGGCTGAATGAGTTGTTTAGGGAGCTGAAATCCTGTAAGAATGACTCACAACAGAGAAGCTGGGCATTACATGAAGATGAGGTTCTGATACTGAGACACCTGCAAGAGCTACTTTCCATCTTGGTAGGAAATGCCTCAACTGGCATAGTCTTTGTAGTATCTCTGTTTGTGTATGTGTTTGTATATCCATATGGAGTAAGGAAACAGACAGACAAACACACTGCCTATTGAAAGAGCAGAATTTGATGTATGATTAGTAATAATGCAGTTAGAAATTCATAGGCTGAATTGGACTAATGTTGTAGGAGCTGAATTTTTCAGAGGGATGAAGACATTTGATTTTGATGAAGAAATTAAAACAATTTGTTAATTATTATGTGTGTTATGAAAAGAAGAGATATCATTTAAAGTCAGATTTAAAAGAAGAAAAAAAACCCCATACCCATCATGTGTCAGTTGTCACAGTTAAATGCCAGTTTTGTGAGATCAGTTGGTATAAGAGCCACCATGAGCTCATCCTGATCTTACAGAACCAGTGCTTACCTGAGACAGTTGATTCATGGTGAGTATTATTTGTTTCTTTTTAATGTACTTAAGTAATTTTCATCAAGCCCAGTAAAGATAAGTTGTGAAAGATTTTCATAATTTATAATCCCCTCTCCAGTGCATATCATTTTCCCCATAGGAGCTCTACATGCACTTGGGGGACAGGATCATCAACTATTTTGAATTAAATTGTAGAAATTCCAGAAATTATTTCCGCTAACATTCACTCAGCATTGTGTTCAGATTAAGTAAATCTCAAGCATTTAATGCATTGTTCACTTCAGAATTCTCAGGTACTGACCCTTAGAATGTATTGAGTCTTAAAGCCTGTCAAATATTTCCAAATAAATGCTGATATGTGTGTAAATGGACAAAGTGAGAAACAAACACTGCAAGGTAGCAGTGGCTGTTGCCTTTTCAGCACCTTCCATTAGAGTTAAAGTTGGAGGGTGAATTGCCAAAGTAAGTGGGGGGTTTGGGGGACCTCCCCCAATGGGGGTTACAGGTTTTTCCTAAACTAACCAATTGAAAAGTGATAGAAACTGGGTAAATCACCCAGCTCCTGGCTGATATGGAAAGCCCAGTCTTTCAGAATGATTTGTTCCTGTACTATGTAATCTACCAGTAAACCATGCAGATGTAAATAGATCCTTTCCTCTCAACCCATAATAAATGCAAGTGATGTGCATGGACAATCAGCCCATAGTAGTTGCAGGTGATGTGCTTGGAAGATTATCCCTTTAATATTTGCTAATTGTGTGCATGTATGATCAGCCCTTAAATACTTGCAAGTGATATGCATGGATGATCATCCCTTTCATATTTGCAAATTGTGTGCATGGATGATCAGCCCTTAAATAGTTGCAAATTGTGTGCATGGATGATCAGCCCTTTAATATTTGCAAATTGTGTGCATGGATGATCAGCCTTTAAATAGTTGCAAATTGTGTGCATGGATGATCATCCCTTTAATATTTGCAAATTGTGTGCATGGATGATCAGCCCTTAAATAGTTGCAAATTATGTGCATGGATGATCAGCCCTTTAATATTTGCAAATTGTGTGCATGGATGATTAGCTTATACTAGTTGCAAGTGATGTGCATGGATGATGAATGCTTGATTGTAAGCAAAACATGAGTACCCTCGCTTTGAAACATAGAGTTCAAAAGATCATGCACTCCAAACCATTGATTTGATTGGTAAATAAAAATAATGTACTGACAATAAATAACAACCAAAAAACTGCTGAGAATGATCTTTCCATTTTATCGTGATTTAGATCTGATTTAAGTTAATAAACCTGTACGAAATCAAGATCATGGATCCATATTATATCAGTTGATTCATAGGTTTAGTTGATTTAATTATCTTTTACAAAATGATGCTGTCATATTTATACTACCAACCATTAAAATTGCTGTTTTCTGGTTTTCATGACCTTTTGACCTTGCATAAACCAAATGCAGTTTTGACTTTTGTTGGGTATGGGGAAACAACTCCTACAGTTCAGTTCATTCAAGTCAACTGTCCCATCCCAAATGCCTATGAGGAGCCAGTGTGCCTATTCAGTGTAGCCATTTTGAAGAATTCAAGTTAATATGTGCATTAAATCACATAGACTAAGTGCAACATTATTAGCCAATGTTTTTGATTTGATGTAGAAAGTCGTTAATTTAACAATCCTGCAAATCAAGTTGTGAATTACAGGTGTGGAAAAAGCCCCTAGAAGAAGTGTAAACAAAGTGTGCTAACTTAACTTTAGAATGTGAGGGAAATTTTCACTTGAATTTTCAGTGATTCCACTTATGGGACTATAAAAAAAGTTATTGTCCTAATGAGCTGGATAAAACAGGCATTGTCCAAGAAAATTTGTAGAAAGCTTCCAATCAGTTTTAGGTGGAAATCAGTGGATATGTCAAGTCAGTATCACTCTCTGAGATAAGGAGATCAGATGCATGGTTGTGCAGTGTGTTGTCAAAAGATCACAAATCCAATTGCATACAAATAACTGTTTATGAAACACCACAAATACAAATGTATACAAGTCACTGTTTACAAAACACCACAAATCCAAATGTATACGAGTGACTGTTCACAAAACACAAACAATCCAACAGTATACTGTCATGAACTCCCCTACACTTAGTCAAATACATTAGATAGAGGAGGGTAAATGTTGGAACAGGCAATAATCACTCAAAGAATGAAGACAAACAGTGGAAAAGTACACAAAAAATATAAAATTTATTGCCGTATAACACTAATGCTGCACACACTCACACATCCCCCCAACACTATCTCTTGTGATGATAAAATGTTAAATGAAATAAGATTAATAGAAACTGATTCAAGTCCTCTTATTCGCCTCTTTTTTAATTGTACAGTTCTATCATTGCACTACATTAGGAACTCACCAAAGTCAGTTTTCACACTTGTAACCTGATCTGAGCATCACTCCATAGTTTGGCTCCATGAAATTGCAGTTTATTATCCATAAGTCACCAATATATATTGTTATGTATATTTAATTTAATTATTTGTTTGTTAGTTTTAATTTTTTTTAAAATTCCATTACATGTTATTGTAATGTAACATTGAGTTCAGTTCTGTTTGACCTGACAGATTTTTTTTATTTTTTATTTCGTTGACGTAAACAACTAACATTGTATCTAGTTTCTGACCTTGTTTCAGAATCAGTGACAGTTTTGGTAAACAACTTTTTTTTATTATTTTTTTTAGATCTTTCAGAGTAAGAATCTTGAAGTTAACTCAAGGTCATATCTGGACTACATGACAAGTAGCATACAAACTTAATTTTTTCCAGAAGAATGAACTTTTGACCCTCATCCGGGAATCTGTTTTGCATCTTAATTAGCATATAACTGTTGTTTTGATATAAGTTTGTTAGTTGGGCTTCAAACAATTGACACATTAAGTTGTATATATGTTGTGACCAGTTTGGGTTGAATTTTTATTTTCTTCAAATTATTGTATTCAAGTGGTTCTTTTCCCTGGAAATACAAAAGTGCTCCTACAAAATTCTTGGATAAAGACATTTATTGGAAGTTATACTGAACTCAAAACTGGAATAATATTTTGTGTGATTCAACAAGAGACTGTTGACACAACAGCACTTTGCTGACCACTACAGACGTCATCGCCTTCCATTTTGGATTTCATTGGCATTCGAACTCATTTTCATTCAGGACTTTTATTACTAGGACTTCTATTTTTAATTCTTGGATTATTTTTGGATTTAATTCGTTAAACTGTAAGTTCTTTTTTCTTAATTTTTCACTTTGTATTCCAGGGAAATAAATTATTTGTTAAATTTTACAAAGCTAGTTGTCTTCACTCTTTTCTGTTACTATTTCAAGAGCATAGACTCGTAACAATATATTTACATAATCTTCACAAAATAACAGCTAAACATGGCCACAATTGGATATTATTCACTGTTCCAAAATTCAACACCGTTATCTTTGCTTCCCTGCTTATATTTCAAATCTACCCTCCATTGGCAAGGACACTCGGTGAGGCCCTTATTGAGATGGAGATGAGCACTCCCGGACTTCCAATTTACCTTTCACTGGTCAAAACACTTGAGGTCTGTGAGGTTACACACTCCCTTTCTGCACATCAAATCCACCCTTCACCAGCCAAAACACTCAGCAAGGGCTATGGAGTCACACATCCCTCCTACCTGCCTGCCTGCCTCCTCCACTTCTATCTCTAACTTACTCCTTTATATTTTCAAAACACATCGTTGCATATATAATATATAATCAACATAAAGACAGTTGATTCTTCATTTGATATCGGGCTATTACTGTTGTACAAACACATTGCATGTCTTTTGTGTGAAGAAAATATTGTTAAGAAAGACAAAATGTCCATTATGTGACAATTATGGCAAGATTTTGACACAAATTAGTGCTAAATATAAACATAAATGAGACTTTTTAATTACTATGAAATATGTGTGTTATGACTTTGTGGTCTTAAACTAAATGACACAAAAGAGGGAAAACCAACAAGTTTAGTCAAATTCAAAATATAATTTACTTCCCTAAAAGACAAAGAGAAAAATTTAAAGTAACTTAAAGTATGGGGAGTGAAATCCTAAATAGTCCTCAGTGTTCTATTAGAAGTCCAAAAGTATAGAGTAATCCAAATGAGTTCCAGTGGTATTCTGGATGAAGTTCATTCTGCTATGCTTATGGCCAATAGTCTTGATGTATTACAATGATAATGAATTCACAGTAATTCCAATACAGCTAAATCCGAAAAGTATGAGCACTTCGTAATTCCAGTGAATAATTGAAATAAATAAAATCCTCTCAAATTATCACAACTGTATTACTGCACTAAGACTGATGTTAATGCTTGGAATCCTAATTTTCAGTAAATCTTCTCTTATGTAGAAAATTAAGATCCATTAACAGAAATGGAAGCAGTTGAAGTATTCATTCTAGTACATTCTAGAGTGGTCAACAAGGTCAAGTACTTTAAGAGCCAGCCAATCAGGAACTAGGTTAGTCGGGGCTTTTTTAGAAAACACATAACTTTGAACTCGGATCTCATCAACATGTTTACTTCGATGAGAGTACAGTTCACTATCTTGAAGCTATGCGCTGTACTAAATAACCTCATCTTAAAGTACAAAGACTATCATAAAGAAAATTAGTATTTAATATGTTATTTACTAAATGATCTTTGCAATAAATAATCATGAAAATTAGCACACGTAATATAGATATACATGACATGTGTCAGAGGTAGTCAACCACATTTAATGGAAATGTACATACTATTTAAAAATTATTGCAGCCAGAAAGCTGGTATTATTGTTGATTTTTAAGCAATTTGGAGCAGTTGCCACCACTGACGTTACATGCATATTGGGCTGTTACATAAAGTCACTTGGGTGTTTCTGTAGAGGTCACATTATCATGGTAATTAATAGCAATATCTCTGATCAAGCAAATGTATGTTCATATGTCTTTGGTGCAGTAGATGTGAAATGCCTCACAAATTAAGATAACTGTTTGTAATATATTGTATTAAAGTCAACCTTTAAATATATTTCTCAACCTCTGGTACAAAACCTTTACAGCACAATGAGGTTATTGTGACCTACATTTCACATTCTAGTCCTATATTAAGTTTTTACAATTAGGTTATGCCCAGATGTATTTTTGCACTGTTATTCCTAGAATTGTACCTTAAACAATTAAAATTTGTTGATGCATTTTGATGAGTACTTCACCCTTTCACAAAAGTAGGTCACTGTGACCCATATTTCATGCTTCAGTGACTTGAATTAAGTATTGTAATTTATTTTTGATGTTTGAAGCATTACACTTGATAATTATATACATCTCTATTATTGCCAAATATGCACCAAGAAAGGCCATTTCCCTGCATTTCACATTTTACTGGTTGAGGTAAAGTTTTTGTGCTTAGTTCATCAGCTGATTTGGATTTTTTTGCATGCTGTGGACATAATATGAAATTTGATGAGGGGATGCATGTTCTTGAGCACAACTCCCTCATTTCAGTTGCCAGTCGTTATTGCCCATACTTTGCACTTCACTGATTTATGTTAAATTTTATCTTGGGTGTTTGTTTCTTAGACACTGCATCTATGTTAGTGTCATACCCTTCCAACAAAAGAAGCTCATTATGACTGATATTTTAGCTTTTACTGGCTTAGGTTAAGTTTTGTATTTAGCTCATGACAGCATATATTTTTCCATGCTATATATATTCTAGCCCACACAGAGGGCAATTTCTGACCAGTGTAGTTGAATGTAGGAATAACTATGTTTGTCCAGTCGTAAACTTTACATATTAATGACTGTACATTGTGATAGGTAACATTCCACAGTTAAACAGCATTGTCCATTTGAAAGAGTAAAGGAACTGAGTGGACTGTATGCTACATGTTTTCCATGTGAGGCCTCGGCTGTATTGGATAATCAAGAAAATAATATTAATGAAGCATGAACTATGTTTGTAGCACTGTTTGTCATTCCAAGGTACTCAAAGCCTGTGACTTTCAGTAAAATCTGGATCTGTGGATGGACAGTGATAATAATAGCTTCTGAAGCAGATGTTAAGAAAACAGTGGTTTAGAAAGCTAAATTTGAACAGTTATCAGTTTTTTATCAACTTATTATTCTACTTTGATATCATAAGAAATGTTTTTTATTGGCATTGCATCTTTTATGCCATGTGTGTGTGTGTGTGTGTGTGTGAGAGAGAGAGAGAGAGAGAGGGTGCACAATATGGCATCTATTAAAACTTATGTTAACATATGCAAAGATAAAAAATATTTTTAAAAATCCTAATTTTGTTAGAAAAGGTGTCAACTTTTTGTTTATTGGTCACTTTAGTCTTAATTGGGGTGTGTGCATGGTAATTACTTACAGTAGCTAATAGATAAAAGGGTTGGAGACAAGGTCTGTAATTGTTGATTTCTTTCTGGTTCTTATTGTCTTGCCATAAATATGAAGTTTAAGTCTTATCTGTATGATTCCTTGTTTAAATTAAGATTTTTTATTTAATGTTCATATATTCTTTATTTCTGCAGGAAAATGCTAAAAAGTCAACCTCCAGAAAAGCATTAACCAGTAGTAACTATGAGTGTGTCTATGATCTTGTGCAGTATTATCAAATGGTAAGGTTTTGGGGTTTTTTTAGGTCTACTAGTCATAGATCAGAGGAGCTTATATGATGGTCTGTTGCCTGACATCTGTTGGGTCATTAGCACAAGTTGCTTTTTGCTATTCCTGTTCAACTACTGAAAGTATTGCCATGAAACTTCACACAAACATGCAGACCATGGCATTGTTGGTCCTACATAGTGCAGCTCAGACACAAAGTATGGCTGCCGCAGTGGCCATCTAGAAAATTTTATTGTAGCTACTCTTCCCAACTAGAATGACTGCGCTGGTGGCCTTGTGGTTAGATCATCTGCCTTGGATGCGGGAGGTCACGGGTTCAAACCCTGACTGAGTCATACCAAAGACTTTAAAAAATTGTACTAACAGCTGCCTCCTTAGGCACTCGGCATTAAGAGGTCAATGTTAGGACTGGTCGACCTGGTGTCAGGATAATGTGACTGGGTGGGACACCATGCTACATGTCTGTGCCATGATGCACTATAAACTGCCACACTGCAGACATTGTAGTGATATGGCTGAAATTTTTTTAAAGCTACATTAAAAATCCAAATCACACACGCACACACTTCCCAAATGGATATTCTTATAAAGATGGGATTTTCACTAGAAGACTTCTTATGTGACCTAGTTTTTCCGAAATGAAAATGGTGCTGATCTGATGTTCAATATGCTGCCACAGCAGTTATCTTAAAAGTTCTGTTAGCACTTCTGAATAGAAAGTCATATTGACTTAGGGGTTTTGGTGAAAGACGTCTTACAGTGTCTGATTGGCAGTAAATCACAATATTGCTGGTCTGACTAACAGTATGGCTACCACAATGGCTGTCTTGAAATCATTATATCAGTCTTTCTCCATGATGGCAGGTCATATCAATATTGTGTTTTACCGAAAGACTTCATATGAGGTCTAGTTGGTTCTAAATTGATGTACAAAATCTCCAGGATGGCATCCATCTTGAAACTCTTTGTATTTTTATTCTCCAAATCAGAAAGTCATATCAACATGGGGTTTCCACCAGAAGACTTCTTATGATGTCTTGTTGATCCACAATGATGTCTTGTTGGCCCTGAATGAAAATGGTGCCAGTCTTACATTCAGTATACCCACCACAGTAGCTAATTTGAATGCAGATACTTTGTTGTTTCATTTTTAGGTTATCAAATAATTTAGAGCATTCTCATTCTAGCAAATCAAACTGTTTTTTATTTCATCATAAGCAAGGGGAAACAAGTCCCAGGACCTCTGCTTCCTGTTTTTTTTGGTTTTGTTTTTTTGTTTACTCATGTGGTGTTATTGCCAACAAATCCACATTTGACCCAGCCACATCCCAAACAAGCTCAGTGCCTTTATGGAGTCACTGCCTTGATTGAGCTGATTCATACCAAGCAGTTCTTGTTCCCATTCATCTTCAGTTGAATCAGCACCTGGTGGGGTTGATCTCTAATAGACTTTGACAAGGTTTGAAATGCAAAGCTCCTGACCTTTGTCTTTCCATCTCATATTAGACAGTCATGCCATTTCCCACTCTGCTCAGTTTTGATGAATCCAGGTCTTTATTTCATACATGGAAATGCTGGACATGCACACTTGGCTTATGTCAAGAAAGTCTTTAGAAGAAACTGCTTTTCAAACAACAAGTTGTGGATAAAATTGCCCTGGTAAATACCGGCCATTTTGAAAGCATATGGAAATAGAAAGTGTCTGTCCTATTGTTCTGAGATTTAAAGACCTTGGTATCACATATAGCCAACTTCCATCTTGCACATTTTCTTCAAAGCCACAGTACCACACATGACTAATTTTCTCCCTTGGACTGTCCAAAGAGAAGTTGTTAGTTCTCATCATCATCAAAGGCTACTGTTCCATAATCTTAGATATGTTTTGACATCATGGAAAGGAGGATATGGGCTAGAACAAAAACCCCAGTGACGTTTTTTTCACAAGCTACGATTCGTATCAGCCAAGGCTTTGACCCTTTGCCTGGAATGTAATTTTTCATGACCTCTGATGGGGTTGAATAAACCAAACTTTTAAACCAATGTCTGGAGCTTACTTGACCTAAGTTTTATACAAAACCTCTTTGCTAGTTGCATGCAGGATACACTCTTTGTTCCTTAATATGAACTGTCTGCAGTTTTGCAGTGACAGTTTGGATTCACATATGATGGCTTCATTCCAATGCCAAGAACAGAATTCCATTCAAGAGGAATAAATCCTTTCTCTGCTTACCTCTTATCCTTGGACCATTCATACTTAGGATCAACAAGACTTAGTAAGGGCTCAGTATGAAGAAGCTAATCAGAAGAGGGAGATCTCACTTGTTCTTACCAAACAAGTAAGAAATGATATTTCTACTCAAGCTCTGTCATCTTGGATACAGTGGATAGTCCACCAGTGCATTGCTTGCACATATTGGTTAAAAAAATCTTTGAGTGGTAATCATTAATGTTGCATTTTAGTGCAACAACTCTGTAATGGACATCAACCAAGTTGTGAGAAGGGATCAGAGAAGACATGCTCTAGCTTTTACTTAAGAGACTTTGCTGGGTTTTTTTTTTCCATCTTTATTATTCCATTTTTATAGATATCTGTAGGTCAGAGAAGCATCCCACAGATGATCTCACAATTCAGTATAAGTACACATTACTTTACAGGGAATAACAGTTAACACTAGTGCATAGTATTATATTTTGGTTCTAAATCCAATACAGAATTTTATATTATCTATGAGAGAGAGAGAGAGAGAGAGAGAAATAAAGTGTTGTAACCATTTTCTACATGTACACACACACACACACACACACATACCCATGCACATGTCCATGTTACTAGTAGATTCAGAATTTACTTATTACAAATTTTATACAGTAACTGTTTTCTTAACTAATTTTACAGTATTTAGATTCTATTACCATTTTCAATGATTAGTTTCTCTTATTATCAATGTCCCAATAAAACGGATACATAAATTAGGAAACAAATATTACTTTAGCAATTTACTGCATTAACACCTTTGTACAAAAGCAAAGACAAAAAAAATAAACTGAGCAAAGAATATATGCATTAATGAAATTTATATTGTTATTTCTGTAATTGGTGCAACCTTAGGAGAAAGGAAGAAGTCATCATTTAGCCACTTGTTTCATTTATGGGACACATTTTCAGGGTGATTTTTTGTTGTTGTTCCCAATTCATTTTCCTTGCCCTAGATATACAGTAATTACAGTATTATTTGACTTTATTTAAAGAGGGTAACACAATTAGCTAAGAACTAATCTACCTTGAGGCCCTCATACAAAGGAATTTATTTATTTTAGCTGTATCTCTGAAGCCACTGGATATACTGGGTTTGGAAGAAGGAAATAGAGGGGGCATTTCTAATTTCAACTGGAATACTATTCCAGAGCAAAGTTCCAGAGTATTGGAAACATTTTTAAAATAATTCCTTATTTGGTTTGGGAATTTTATACTGTTTGGTAGACATGGATCACAGGTGGGGAGTATTACCAGGTAGCCTATACTGGAATAGTGATTGTAAATATTCAGGAGCACTATTATTGGATATCCTGTACATTAATTTGGCTTTTCTCAAACAGATTCGGTCTTTAATAGGTAATATTTTTAACTTACCAGCTGAATTTTCCTTGCTTTCTTTATGGATTGATATTAGCCCAAATGCTCTTTTCTGAAGATGTGCCAGCTTTGCTAATTTTTTATCATTTGAGTTACCCCATAAGGTATTACAGTAGTCCAAATAGGGTTGTATGTAATTGTTATAAAATAGTTTTCTGTGCCTTTCAGGGAGAAAATGTCTTATCCTACTGAGAAGCCATAAACTTGAATTGACTTTTTTACTGATGTGTTTGAAATGTTGAGTCCATGATAGGTTATTGTCTACCAAAACACCAAGTAGTCTATCATGACAGACCATTTGCAAATTTCTATCCTTTTATGTCAGACATAGTTCATCACTATCAAGTTTTGTTCTTTTTTGCCGTGTTGAGATAAGTAATATTTTAATTTTACCAGTATTTACCACCATGTCATTGCATGTGCACCAGTTGTCCAGTTTGTTTAGGGCATTCTGTAAAGAAATTTCAAGTTCGTGCTTTGTGTTTCGGATGTCTGACAATGTTGTGTCATCTGCATAGAGATCTGTAGATGATATTGAGTCCCTTAGTACAAGTGGTAGGTCATTAATAAATAAAATAAATAGTAATGGACCTAGAATTGAGCCTTGTGGTACTCCACATCTAATTGTTCTGGGTTTAGACAGAACATTATTTATATAAACATGTTGTGTTCTCTCACTTAAGTATGCAGTAAACCATCTAACTGTGCTTTCATCACATTGGTAGATTTTCAGTTTCTTCAAAAAGATTTCATGATCCACCATGTCAAAAGCTTTCCTGAAATCTACAAATACAGATCCTATTATTCTACCTTGGTCAAATGCTTGAAGCCATTTATCAGTTAGGGAGGTCAAGGCAGTCTCACATGAATGTTTCTGTCTAAAGCCTGATTGATTAGGGTGTAACAGCAAGTGTTTAGTTAAATATGACATGAATGAGTCATGGACATGTTTTTCAGTCAATTTTGACAAGTCTGGTAGTATTGAGATTGGCCGGTAGTTATCAGCATCATCCTTAGAACCAGATTTGTGAATAGGAGTTACTTTTGGAGTTTTCCATATTTTGGGGACAGATGAGGTTGCAATACTTAAATTGATTATGAATGTTATGCTATCTACAATAGCAGAGGCAGAAGATTTAATGAGTTATGGACCAATCTGATCAAGTCCTGTAGCTTTCTTGGTATCAAATTCACTGAGACATTTTTAACAAAGTTTTTTGATACTGGTGGGATAGAGAAACATACCTCCTTAGAGATTTTGCTGCTGCAGAACTTTTTCAGTTCATTAAAGTTGTTTTCAATCACTGGTTCTTTTAACTTTGTGGTAATGTTGGTGAAAAAATCATTGAAAACATTTGCAATGTCATTGTCATCAGTGACAATGGTGTCATTCACCAGAAGTGAGTGAATTTTATTTATCTGATCTTTGTGTGTTCCTCCAGTGAGTTCATTGAAGACTTTCCAAATGGAGTTTTTGTTGCTCTTTTTGTTTTCAAGCAATGATTGATAATAATTTGTTTTACCTTTTTTTAATCATACTTGTTATTTTATTTCTCCATGCTTTATATTGTGCATGGTTTCCCATAGCCTTGAATTGGTCTCGTGTTTTCATAGTATCTAGGATTTCAGTAGTAAGCCAATTAGGTTGGATTTCATTCTTTACCTGATGTGCTTTCAGTGGTGCATGCTTAGAGACTACATCCATAAATAAGTCAGTCCACACCCTCAGAGCTTCATCTATGTCATCCAAATTTTGGATCATATTCCATGGAACTTTATATAGGTCATTGAGAAATTGTTCTTCATAAAAATTTTTGAATGATCTGTAAGTGACAGTTTTGTGTGTATTTTTCTTATTTCTCTTGCATTTAGCCTTTCTTGTCAAAAAAGTAAGATAGTGGTCACTAAGACCAACTTACGGTACATTAACACAGGCCACATTGTCTGGTAGGTTGGTATAAATGTGATTAATAAGAGTGCTTGATTTTTCTGTTACCCTTATGGGCTCATTTACCAGCTGGACTAGGCCTAATGATTCAATAAATTCCATCCAGTTGTTCCTTATTTGAGTATTGAGAAGGTCCTTATTTATATCACTGAGTATATATGTTTCTTTCTCCTGTGCAAGAACATTTTCCATTTGTTTCAAAAAGTTATCATTCCAAATTGCTTTGGAGGAAGATGGCATATAAATGAAACCCACTAGGAATGAGTTTGCATTATTTTGAGAAATTTCCACCCAGATACTCTCAATTTCTTGTGACTCCAAGTCAAGTTGCCTTTCTGCATTTACATCTTCCCTAACGTATACAACAAGACCGCCCCCTGCTATCTCTCTGTCCCTGCATAATGGTTTATTGTAGTCTTGACAGTGAAATAGATTATCATTGTAGTTAGCATTTAATTTGGTTTCAGTGAGTCCTAAAACATGTATATTATTTTCCTTGGAAGACAAAATTAACTTAATTTGGTCTGTTTTTCCCACTATACCTTGCACATTTAAGTGACCTGTGTTAAAACCTTTTGTATTTAGTTTCATATCAATTATATGTATGTCATCATGCATTTGGGTGCTCACTGAGATTGTCTCCATACTACTTTTATCATTCTTACATCCTATTTCCATATTTAAATGTTCATATATATTAACAGCTTCAAAGTCACATACAGACCCTGAAAATCCGTTAACCTTTGCATTTACAATAGTGTCCATTGAATAGCTAGAGTCAAGAGTCTCACTAGGTACATTTAGATTTGTTATAGATGAAGCATTGGGATTCTCCTCTTTCCCTGCTTCCTAGTATGTATAATACATTGATTGACAGAGTCTTTGTGTCCAAATTTCTGGCATCCGAAGCACTCAATCTGTTTACCACGATGGCATACCTGTGCCATATGCCCAGTTTCCGCACAGTAGAGACAATACTCTTCATTATAGTGCCTGAAATGGGGGCATACATGTTGATATTTCTCAGTAGTTGAAAGGTTCCTTTTCTGCTTAAATGAATTTTGTCTTTGTGGTAGAGACTTAGGTTGACATCCTGGTTCTGAAGAAAGAAAGATGTGTATTGTGGAATGTACTGTAGGTTGAAGTCTTTACATAGGTCAATTATCAGATCATTGATTTCTTTCACCCTGGTGTCCACATGAGGTGGTAGTCCTGATACAATTATTTTACATGTATCTGGACTGTAATACCTAGCAGCATACAGTAAACTTTCAAAATCTGTTCTGATTTGACTTAGTGACCTTCCATCACTGGCATCATTTCCACCTACTAAAATAATAATTTGGTTGTATTTGGTTAGGTCAGTATTCATTATTCTTTCCGTGATGTTGTTGATTTTTGCACCTCTCAGAGTCCGTACATCTGTTTTAAAAAGTCTCCTTGGTATTATGCTTTTCAATATTGAGGAGCCAATTATTAGAGTCCTATCTTTTCTGGCTTGTGATTTCATGTGTTGGACTCTGGTATCTCTTGGAGGAAGGGGTGCTGAACTTGGTGTCTCCATTGTGTGAGTTAATTGAGCTGATGTTGACACATTTGTCTGAGCACTGGGAAGTGCAGTTGTTGGTGTAGGCAACAGACTTGTCTGAGCTGAGGGCTGTGGGTGTACATCTATTGCTGTTGCAGATGTGACACATGACTGAGAGGGGGGTACTGTTGTTTGCAATGCAGGATTACTTTGGGTGTCAGTTGTTATTTGCATGGTCATTTTACATTTTCTCTTGGCTGGTATTGGGATTGACCTATCGCCACTTGTCAATCACACTGGATCAATTAACCAATCAGCGAGCGTAAAATAGACACACCTCCAGGCATTGCTTAAATTTGCCATTTTCCTCCAACAAGGTGCTTGTAGCAACAAGGAATTGATTATGATAAGTATTTACAGATTTTGCAATGATTTGTTAATTTCTCGATCGATAACAGTGAAAAGAAGTCTTGTAATTCTGACAGTCAATATCCAGATCGTCTAAATGGAGGAATTAGATGTATTCCTTTCCCTAAACATAGGCGAAACTTTGATGGATCACAACTTGTCGCATGTACGATCAACTGAATAAAGACACAATTGATGGCAATTACAATGTGTTTGTTTGCATAAAAGTATATCCCGTTGATAGCTTGAAAAAAAAAAATTGAAATTGAAAAATATATATGTAAAAATTAGCATTTAAAGAATATAGGTGGAGAACCCCCTAACTTTCGGGCTTTGATATATATTATTTATTCTTGTATAGGAAGCACTAAACAAAAGGCTGCATTATTTTAAAGTGTGAAAATTTACACTTTAATGTTGGCTTGTCCCAAAATTAATGATTTATCGTCTCGATCTTTCAGACACTAGAGTGACACTTTACTTTCTCATTGGGTTGAAGGAGGGATGGGGATACAAAAATGTAATTAGTAATAAAGAAATACAAAATAAAGGTTTGAAATAATTATCTTCCGATACATTAAGCATGCATTTACATGTTTACACCAACAGACATCATTGATCAAAATTTCATCTGATGAACATAGCAGACCTTAAAATTATTGTGTACAACAGTATACTTCTAAACAGTAATTATTTACGATTTTGTTATTAATTTTTAATTCATATACTTCCAAGGCAGTATAAACATAAGTCAGATAAAATTAACAAGGATAACATTATATGCTAAATACATCAGCATCTTTTGGAGCAAGTTTCCTTTCATACGAATAAGTTCTTAAACAGCTTTACAATTGATTGTTATTATTTACTGAAATAAAACACTTAGATTATTAATGTACAAACTTGAACTACATATATCAATATTGTCTACTGCAGTATAATTAATGCAACTTTGTAATTTTATATTTTTAAGGATAATACAAATCACATTAAATAAACATATCACTTAAACTGAAACATATTTCTTGGCCAAATACTGCATGTTTGTCGGAGGTTAAGTCACGTGATTTGGTAGGCGAAGCGATCTATCGTCTGGCATAAGGTCAGTTGTCTGTGTCTGAGCATCTGACATTGTTGCTATTTGGGAGTCTGTCTGAATTGCTATTTGATGTGATGTGATGTGATTATGATTTATAACGTAGCTTTAACAATTTTTCAGTCATATCGGTACAATGTCTGCAGTGTGGCAGTTTATTGTGATGTCTAGCACTGGGGCATCATGCCGCAGACATGTAGCATGATGTCCCACCCAGTCACATTATCCTGACACCAGGCCGACCAGTCCTAACACTAACCTCTTAATGCTGAGCGCCAAGCGAGGCAGCTGTTAGTACCATTTTTGTAAGTCTTTGGTATGACTCAACCAGGGATCGAACCCACGACCTCATGCATTGAATTGCTATTTCACATGAGGTTACTTGCTCATTAATCCTTCCCTGTGCTGACTTAATAGCATGTAACTGTAGTTTTAATTCTTCATTTTGGGGCTCCAAGTTCCTAATTGTTTTTTGATGTACACACATGGAGAAATCTTTATGGTCATGATTTATGGAGCGTGTAATTGCCTGACACTCTGGAGGGGTATTAATTTTATTGCCTGAGTCATCTAGGTCAAAGACTTTAGGAGCTGTTTCATGTTTGGTACAGTATTACTCATTTCATCCTATAACTTTACTTTAATATTTTCTGAGATAATAAAGTCTCATTTAGTATAACTGTAACAAAAAAAATACACCATAAGTAGATTGATCTGATTAGATTTTCACATCATTGTGCTAGTTTTTCCCTCTCATACACATTTTGAAACTTCAAGACTTGATACAGGCATTGCTGTATTCATATGTAGTTGCTTTATTAAATTTGAAGGTGTTTATAATAGTCTTTGATTTTTTTAGTCAGACTAACTGGAGTTTAACATTTTAGACTAAAACCATGTTCCCATGATAAAGCAAACAGAACTGGAAGCAAACAGTAAAATTAGCCATGCATGTTTGTATGCCAGAGTTGATGACCTGATTACAGTATCATGCTTATAGCAACTGTTTGTGAGTTCAAGTCTCGGGTTCGGCCAATGTGGGTATGTGAGAAAGCATGCCAGTAGCTTCTTGTGGGTCAGT
Organism: Megalonaias nervosa; assembly: GCA_016617855.1. Lineage (NCBI taxonomy): Eukaryota > Metazoa > Mollusca > Bivalvia > Unionida > Unionidae > Megalonaias > Megalonaias nervosa. Next base: position 54,415 of record JAECUM010005807.1, on the reverse strand, counting down.
GTTTCTTTCCGGGGTTTTCCTGGGTTCTTCCTCCACTATTGATACTGGCCGCCATGTATAGTCTATCTTGTGCTGAAAAATGGCGTTAAACCCTACAACAACAACAACAACATAGCAACTGTTGAAATTATTCAAATTGTTTTAACATTTTTGGACTCATGCCAACGATATTATCCTTACTAATATCAGCGGATTTAACTTTGAGATAAAATAAAGGTCCACTTCACTTAATTATTTAATGTACAGTACTGTTAAGAATTGTCATACGTAGATTTATCATAAGGGTTGCTACTTGCTACTACCAGATTTGTTCACATGACTCCAAATATTGCTTTCAGGCCATATTCTTTGATACTGTTGCATACACAATCATGAAACTGCAAGTGTATTCAACTTAAGAGGAACTAATATTCATCATGGGAAATTGATCAGGATGATTCTTTTCATGCTCCAGTGATCATTTTAGATTTTCTATTTTGGTTCATTTCTTTTGAGTTATTATTAAAAGTTATACAACTTCATGGATACTGTTATCTTGAGAAATACTCACTGTAAAATTGAGTATTAAAAAGGTTGTATCCATGCTTCAATTACTTTGATGTTGACTTTGGCCCTATTTCAGCATTATTATTATACCTAAGTCATGAAATTTACGTGTAATACTGCATTACCACAAGAGGAACAATGTTTCTCTGAGATTAGGTAATGTGAGTATAGGACCAAATGAAAAAAAAATGTTTGGTTTGTTCTTGGTCTGGACGTATTTAAATGAAGCATAAACTAGAAAATAAGCATCGTTCTTATCCTGAATGTATCATTGATTGTAGTTACATCTGTTTTTTTATTTTTTGTCTTCTCCTAAATGTTTTTTCCAAATCTTTGTAGGGTGGGCAGGAACAATTAGATTCCATCTGGTAAGCAGAACCACACATAGTTTAATTTTGCTGATGTTAAATGACATATGTCATTACAGGTTGAATTTATTTTGCAGGAAACAAGGGTTAAGCTACGCCTTCTGCTGCTTCAGGTGTTTGGTGCTATGTGTGGCTTAGATGTCATGGTGATATCTGTGTTGTTATACTCAGTACTAACCACAGAACTGGCCAAGGAGATTCAGGCCAGTGTCAAAGGTTTGTGGCATTAAACATGAATGTATAGATGTTCATGTCCAAGCATTATCGCATTGATAATAGAGTTTTTAAAATTTCTATGATTTTTGTTGCTTGAATAATTGCTGTACCACCTTCTATAAATAAAGCATTATTATTATTATTATTATTATTATTATTATTGATCATGTTACAACACTCATAATTTAATTCTGCTTATTACATGGTTTTCTGTACATCAGTTAGGGACAAATATACAGATAGAACATAAATGTTCAGGTTTTTTAAGCTAAAAATTACCTAAGTTAAATTGTTGCAACATTTCCAATATAATGTATGAATTGTTTTTCAGAATTATTTTAAATTTGAATACAACTCACAAGAAGAGCCTTATTGTAGAAAAACAATGGCTTGCTTGTTTATCATGTATTTGAAATTTTGTCAGTGCTGTTCCATTTAAATTGAAATAAAGGGGGATGTCACTTACTTTTTCAGTAGAACAACAGAAATGAATTATACAAAACACGTAGAAAAAAGGTCCAGAGCCCAGTCCCTGTAGTCAAAAATTAAAATGTACCCCAAACCCCATGGCATATTTAAGGATGATTACTTGTAAATGGTAGAGTTTGGATGTGAGTGATGGAATTTTAACGTAGCTTTAACAATTTTTCAGTCATATCACTATTATGTCTGCAGTGTGGGAGTTTATAGTGATGTCTAGTACTGGGGATTCATGCTGCAGACATTTAGCATCATGTCCCACCCACTCACATTATTCTGACATCAGGCCGACCAGTCCTAACACTTACCTCTTAATGCAAGGCAGCTGCTAATGTCATTTTTATAAGTCTTTCAAATGTCTCAGCTTGGGTTAGAAGCTGCGACCTCCATCATTTGAGGCAGATACTCTAACCACTTACGCCACTGGAGCATTTATCTTTATTAAAATGGATCTTTTTATATATCTAAGAGTCCAAGCAATTCTAAATTGGAAAAAGTAAGCATGGGTTGGTCTGCATTTCATAGCTAGTTCAAGCTGAATTGTTCCCCAAGTAAGGATCATTACCTTGAGAAGTATGAGAAAAACTAATTGTCCATACTGCATGATTATTTAAAGGTTCATTAAATTTTTCACTGTTAGAGCCTCGATTTATCAGACACACAAAGAAAAGAATTAATGAGTTGATGGATAAATTTTGTCATCTCAAAATGATTGAGATCATATCAGTTTTCTGCAAAGGAAAAGTCTGTAGTAGATATACAGCAGATCATATTTGACTATATTTTTCAAAAAATTTTGTGTATCTTTATCATTTTCTTTCATAGGACTGTTATTGCAGTTGTTACAGTTGTTTAAGGCTTTTTTCTTTTTCATTTATTTAATAAGAGACAGAAGTTGCAACAATGTCACTTTACATCTTGTTAAAAGTGACATCATACTGATGACATCATTGTGTAATGATCATGATTCAGTCTCTCCCAGAAGTCATAGCACTATGATACACTTATGTATAAAGTGACATCATACAGATGACATCGTCATGTAATGATCATGCCACTTTACATTCAATCTCTCCCAGAATTCATACCACTATAATACATCTATGTTAAAAGTGACATCACTATGTAATGATAATGTCATTTTGAGATGTGCAATAAGCATTCATTTTGCAAAAGCAGACTAGAATAAATGGACAGAGTAAATCTTATGATCATCAAGAAAGGGGTCATTATGTTTACATATATAATTATGTCTATGTGTACACCATCATTGAAAAAGTTACCCTTGTTATTCCATGGTCTGTGCAATTAAATTATTCCTAATGCCTTATTTTTGTCAGCTCATCAGGAATGAACTTTATTATAGTGAGGTAGAAGACTTTAAATGTTCAGGAATCCCAGATTATATGGACTGCTCAGGAATATAAAAATGTAGATGTGTGAAAATAGTCACTTATGCTTATTATGTAATGCTTGATAGATCTTTTTTTCCACCAGTAGATGTCCAGCGGGTTAGTTACACTGGACTAGTCTTGACGATGATATTTTCTACTGGAGAAGCTGTCCCAGCAAATCTTAATGGTAACACATCACTTGCACATTGATATACCCATATTGTATGCTGAAATACAGGTGTTCTTAATTAAAAGACAGTTACTTTAGAAACCTGTGAACTTCAGATTGTTATACTAGTTGCAGTTTTGTCTACTCACCAACTTGTAGTACACATAGTACTATGTTAATAACAGGTTTATAAGGGATAAAGATTGGTTGATGTCGTCATAATGTAATCATAGTTGTATTCACAGAAGATATTTATCCATGTTGACCTGTCAAACATTTAATTTTAACTGCCATAGAGCTTCAGAGTTGTTTCATTTTTGAAAACCTATCTATCAAATATTAGGGGTTTAAGTACCAAAAATGCTGCTTAAAAGGACTCCCATGTGGAAATTACTTTAATTAAAACTTGATTTCCATATGTTATTCATTGATTCAAATTTCTGTGCCATTTATAATTCTCTATTTAATTGTGTTATTTCATGTAATGTGATATTGTTTGATGCACATTAGCCAAGCTGTTAGCTTTCACATCTGTTGTCATATATTTCATCCTATTCTTCTCTTTGTACAGACCATCTGAATGAGGATTTTGTAGGATTCCTGTTTGATGTGATGGAGAACCCTCCAACCCCCGAGTTTGAGGACCAAGTGACAGACATTCTGGTGAACCTTATCCTGGCATTTAACCTTCACTTCCAGGAGGTCAAGGACAACACAGTTATGCAAGTCCTGGCCTCCAAGGGAACCATGAAGGTTTTCACAGAGAAGCTCCTGCTTCTCATAAACAGGGGAGGTAAACTTGTATAAGCTTTTTTAATTTCTTATAAATGATACTAATTTGCTTAATTAGTCTGTAAGGAGTGAAGATAAGCAGTCACATTCTTTCTACCTGTTTTTATTGGAAAAGTAGCTACCATAAATTCATATATATTAATGGAGTACAATTTTGGGGGACTTCATGGTTGTTACAGACCACAAAATTGGTGTGGTATAATCTTTATGGACTTAATGGTTGTGATAGACCACACATTGGAAAGTCCTGAGTAATCTGACTTTGTTGACTTAATGGTTGTTACACACCACACATTGGAAAGTCCTGTGTAATTTTGACTTTGTTGACATAATGGTTGTTACAGACCACACATTGGAAAATTCTCTGTAAACTGACTTTGTCATAAATGACTTTTCTGTCAGAGGAAAATCCACAAATTACAGTGTGGGTCATTTTGTGAAGTAACAGACTGATCCTGACAAAATATATGAAATTTACATAGCTACAATGCTGTTAAATATCTGCAGTTAAGCAGCATGTACCCACACATACTTAAATAGTACATGACTTTACATTGATTTCATACCTTCTGGTATTTTGCCTGAAGGAGATTTCAGAATGAAAACCAGTGGTCATGAAAAATAATTCTAAAAATTTTGTATTGTCATAGTATATCTTCAAACAAATCATATTATGTAAACCAGATATGCTTATTCAGTTGAATTTTATCTTCAAAATACTATAATATAACAATATATCATATTACGATCATTCAAAACAACACAGTTGTTTTAGCCCACAATTGCCTTGTATTGCAGTTGACCCAGTGTGGATGTTTGATTTTGAACCCAAGCCCCCTAATTCCCTTTTGAAGTTTTTAGAGGACATGTACAGCCAGCCTGCCACTGCCTGCCTGCTTTATACTAATGACATGCGAGTGCTTCTTGACATCATCATCAGGAACTTGACTGACCTGACTTCTGGAGATAAGGTAGACACAGATTTAGAGCATGTGAAATCCATTAAACACTCAAATCACTAAAGCTGTCACATTTACACAATTTTTTATTGTTTACTTAGCCATTGGAAAACAAAGTGATTGTGTCTAAACAAGGTTAATACACTTTGCATACCAGAACTTTCAATTTGTGGAAGTTTTAAGTGTTCTCATTAAAGAATAGTTAAGTCATCTTAATAAGGTCAGAAAATAAATAATCTACACTGTAATTTAGATTACTTCATAAGACTTGAACATCAGTTGTACATGTTTAGTCAAACTTACAAAAAAAGATACTTGATGACTGTTAAAAAATTGAAGCGAACAATGATATTACCTTGTAACAGAATGCAGAAGCATTTAAATTCATTCAATTTGAATTTACAAGCAAACAATAATTTACATTTTCTTAATATTCTCTTTTAGTTTTTGTATATACAGAAGTCAGTTATCAATAATGTCTTTGCAAAGAAATGTGCAGGGCCAAAAGTTTTTTCCACACCAGTTAGGCAGATGCTTGGCTCTTGCCAAGTAGAAGAGTTCATCTCAGAAGTTATTCCCTGCTATAATTGGTTATGGCAGGCAGAACCATTATTGATTTTCTTGGCATTTTGTATTTGGGGTTTAATTTGGCAGAAATATTATTTTAAAACCCCTTGCCTCACCTCTCCTGAGATGTTATAAGTCATGCACAGAAATGAGGGCTAGTTTTTCAGTACACCACTACCACGTCATTTTGGACAAAATGAAATATATCTGTCAACAAATACATAAATATACTTGAATAATGCATTTTAGATTTAAAAAAATTACAATATTGCTCATCAGTACATATGCTGCAGTTCAGTTACAATTAATGATCTTGAATAATCTCAATCCACCACTCATGATGAATATTTGAGGAATCATTTCATGTATTTCTCTTCACCTGGCCTGCTAATGGATCCCTTGTGAGCCTTGCTACTGCACAGAGCTGACCAGTATCTTCTGCCCCCCGTCTTCACTAAAGTTACCATTAACAATAATATACAGGCTAAACAACCCAGCAGGGATAAGCAGCTCTCCAGAATACCCATAAATGCAACTGAACAGTTTAATACACAAGTCACACCTCAGAATGTTTAACTATGTACACAGTGTTATACATTACACATGCATTCTCATGAATCTGTGTTTAACTCACATTATGTAAGGGCAAGACAGCTTATAACATGACATGATGTCTTTTGTCCTTCCATCATTTGTTAGTAAAAGCTTGCTGGTTATCACTCAGGATTGTATTAATAAAACAGATTTTTATTATAAAATTGGTAAATCCATCAAAACAGTAGATAACCTGTCTTTTATTGTCTCAGTTCCATTAGCAAATGGTAAGATATAGGTGTTATTTTTTCTGGAGGCTACATCACAGGTGTCATTGTAAAGTTTCTACCTTAACAGTTTAATGATACACATCAGATACAGTGGAAATAAATCATAATACAAGGTATGGTGGTGTTACATGGGGTGCCAACGAGACAGTTTATATAGGGTGCAGATGAGACAAAGTGTTAAATGGGGTGCAGGTGGGACTTACATGGGGTAAAGGTGTGACAGTGTTACATGGTATACAGGTGAGATAGTGTGTTACATAGGGTACAGGTGAGAAAGTATTTTATTCAGGGCACAGGTAAGACTGCTGTCTGGGGTATAGATGGGTGTGTTACATGGGGTGCAGGTTAGGCATTGTGTTACACAGGGTACAGGTAAAACTGCTACATGGGGTGCAAGTGATAATGATGTTACTTGGGCTACAGGTAAGGCAGCATTCCAAAAGATACAGGTGAGTGTGAAATGGGGTGCAGGTGAGACACTGTATTATATGGGGTGCAGGTGGGACTATTACATGGGTTGCAGGTGAGATTGTGTTTTATGGGGTGATGGTGAGGCATTGTGCTACTGGGGTTAGGAGGCTACAGTTTAGACAGTATGCTACATGGTGTGCATGTGAGACAGCATGTGGCGCAAGTGAGACTTAGCAATATTAGGTAAAAGTGAAACAATATACTTCATGGGTGCAAGTGAGACAGTGTGTTACATGGAACCCTTATTCATAGCTAATTATAATTCTCAGATTTAATACCATCTCATTTTGTGCTACTTTATTTATATAACTAGAGCATATGAGTTGTCAAAAATACTTTGCTTCATGATCATCTTTTAATTTATTTTAATCATACTGCAATTCATGGAATGGTAACTGGTTAAAATGTTATTGATATTTCCATTCCATCTTAAATGGGTAAGTAGACTGTTTCTTAAGGATTCAGTGTTATTGTGTACAAGTATCCTCAGAGTTGATAGAAGATTGAATTTTGTCTGAAAATCATTATCATTATTATTATTATTATTGGCTATTATTTGATTTCCAGGTGCGGACATCATATCTGTACCTGACACAGCTGATTGTGACAAACTCTGATTACCAAGAGGATCGCCATCGTTTAGAGGATCTGAGGAAAACTCTGAATAAGATTCTTCAGGAGGAGGAGGGATCTCATATAGATAAAGACACAGTTCATCTAATATTTCAAAGCTGTGATATTTTCTCCTGATAGATATGAACAAAATATGATAATTTTCTTAATTGCTTCTATTTTCTAATTGTTATAATTCTTCCCGTGTAATGTGTTCACTTATTGCTCCTTATTTAGCATTTCATGGCTCAAAAGAATTACATGCCATTTCATACAGGAGATATTGAATGCTATGAACATTCTTAAAACTTTTCCTGTAAAAGTTGACACTTGAGATTGAATACTGCAAAAAGTTCTTGAAATAGTACTTTTTGATTTAGCTCCAGGCACATTGTACATCTTTGTACATCATTATACAGACAGAAGTAGATATTTCCTATTTCATATTTAGAATTTTTGTGCAATATATGACTTTTTGCCCAGTATCAGGGCTCTCTGAAATCTGTTAAACATTCCAGTTATTTGATGAACATTTTAGTACAAAACTAAGATGTTAAGAGACAATAATGAATTTGCAGGTAACTTGAATAGTATGTTTGTTTTGTGATATTTAGTTCACTAATTCATAGAAGATGATTTTTTTAAAACAGCTCTCCCTCATTATAACATGGTTGTCAGGGTCCAAAAACTGCCAACTGCATTGTGTACAGAACTACATTACAGTGAGAACTGCATTATGTATCAAACTGTGATACATCAAGAACAGCGTTATAGACTGAACCATGGTATAATGGGCATTATCAATATTTTTAAATAATAGTGTTTTGATAAGGAAATAAAGATAATGACACTAAGCTTCATGTTTTTTGTCAGCACATATATTTATACACTGGTGTGATTATGGTCATGGGAGTCCATATTGATTTATACACTGGTGTGATTATGGTCATGGGAGTCCATATTGATAATGTTATACACTGGTGTGATTATGGTCATGGAAGTCCATATTGATTTATACACTGGTGTGATTATGGTCATGGTAGTCTATATTGATAATGTTATACACTGGTGTGATTATGGTCACAGGAGTCCATATTGATGTTATGCACTGGTGTGATTATGGTCATGGTATTCCATATTGATAATGTTATTCACTGTTGTGATTATCGTCATGGAAGTCCATATTGATTTATATACACTGATGCGATTATGGTCTTAGGAGTCCATGTTGATAATGTTAAACACTGGTGTGATTATGGTCATGGTAGTCCATATTAATATGTTATACACTGGCGTGATTGAGGTCATGGAAGTCCATATTAGTAATATTATACACTGGTGTGATTATGGTCATGGGGTCCATCGTGATATTTTGTATCTGGCATTACATTATCATGAAGCACTTTACAAGGAGGGAGAGTTGTACAATCATTAGTTTACCTGTACAGAGTCCAGAATGTAAGTTATGAAACTTGGTGTCCTAGTCAGCATTGGCAGTTAGAGATGTAAACAGCAGGTGAAATTTTATAGCTCAACTGGATAAGTGAGTTTATGTTATGGCCATACATCTGGTGTGCAGTGTTTGCTAATATTTTCAGTTGTAAACTTTTTCTCAAAAACCATGGGATTGAGATAAACCTAATTTGGAAGTGAGAATTCTGACATGAAGGAATTTTAAGTTTATATGAATAATGGTAATTTGCAATCAAATACAGTCACCCTTGCTAAGAAAAGCCTTTAAACATCTTTTACTGCTCAACAGAATTTAGTGACATTATATTGAAAGCATCCTAGTATACATGAATTTCAGATGTTTACAGATGATGCCAATCCCCTATATAGTATTGCCACAATTACTAAAAATGGAAAACATTTAATAAAAGACTTCTACTGACAAAACATGCTCCATAGAATTAGACCAATTTTGCAAGAAAGCACCCTGGTATCAAAGACTTCAGGTTTATAAAATGATGCAAGTTTACCTTCCAATATGGCCATTATTACTAAACATATAAAAGTCTTTGCACAACTTTGCAAAATCTGCTGAACAGAATTTGATCAAATTTGACAGCATTCTAGCATTGGGCTTTCAAGATGTTACAAAAGATGCAGATTCACCATCAATATATCCACTGTTGCAAATAGAAAAAAACTCTCACATGACTTCGTCATAGAATCCACCTAACTGAATTTGACCAAATATGGCAGACTTTCAGATTTATGGAAACAATGCCGATCCACCATCAGATATAGTAATTGTTACTAAAACTAGAAAAACCTTTAAACACTTTTTCCCAAACACAGGTTAAATAAATTCAACCAAATATTAAAGAAAGCATTCTTGTATAAAGAGATTTAAAGTTTATACAAATAATTTTGATTTGTGAACACATATGACTGCCATTACTAAAAATAAAAAAAATTCAACCTTGTTCTGCAAATTGGAAAAATGAAAAGATGTTGATGCCATTCATCACACTGGCTTGAAAGTTTGAAATATAGTTTCTCCACACAAGCCCAAAGCAAGACCTTACACAACCAAAGACCCAAGCATGCCCGAGATCAATCAGTAGGTTCACATATGCCTACGAGTCAAATGCAAGTGCAGTTAGCAAAGAAATCGAGGTCACTATGTTGCTTTCTGTAAAAATTTCATTCATTGATATTGATTGCATATATTTCAGCATGGTTTATAATTAGAACTGGGATTCCCCAGAAATTAGTGAATGTGCATATATATGTAATCGTGCATAGATGGGCATTGATATTGCTACCACATGGCTGGAACATATGGGTTTTTATTAATTATAGTAATTATTATGTATGGTAACTCCTTAAATGATGAAAATATCTGATTTTTGCCAGTGGAGTAAAGAAGCAAGGAAAATAAAGATGTCCCCTAATAATGTAGGTGTCAGTAAATGGTAGTTAACAAGCTGGGAAAAGTAGTAGAAATTTGGTGAGTACACCCCCCCCCCCATAGTAAACTATGTTACTCCACTTCTTTTTTATGGGGCTAATGGTAGTTCCCTCATTTTTTGATAAATTTTTCTGGGTGCAATACTTCATTCATCAATTCTTTGTACATAATTTTGGGCTTGTACGTCCTGTAGTAATATCTGTGTGGTTGTTTTGTACCTTCCTGTATACATGCATTTCCACATCTTGCCCATAGCAGTTGACTGTGATTTACAGTGTAGTTAGTGACATTTTACAATTATAAGTATAATACAATCTTACAACATGCAAAATACCGTTATTTATTTGAAGATCAGTTGATTTGGGCTTATTTTCAATGCACTGCTGATTGTTAGATAATGCATCAATTATGTGGATATGTCTTGGCGGGTGCAACACCCTACTTTAAAAATTGGTTCACTTTGGCCTTCAGTTCATGCTTCAGTGACTAAAGTTAATTTTTGTGTTGGACGTGTAACAGGGTGATCATGATATTTTAAAACATTTCTGATTGTTGTATATGTTCAGAATACATTAATATTTTTAGCAGCTGTTTTTTGTTTTCTTTTCTTTTCTTTGTGTATCTTGTGCCAAAAATAACATACCACTTAATGGGTTGATTTTATTAGAAGCCTGTCTTATTGATAAAACTTTGATGCATCAGCTGTTTGTTAACTTTAGCTACATAATCTAAATGCTTGTGCATGGATGTGTGTTTGTGTCATGCAGACCTTCAAAGCAGATTAATGTCAGCATTGTTGTTAAGATTATCTTTCAAAGGAATTTTTAGTTTAGATGATGTTTGATAAAATATATTGTTCATAGCCAATTTTGATTGATGTCTTATTTTAAATTCTGAACCCTCAGAGAAAATTGTAATCTTCACTTTTGACTGAAAATTTGTTATTTATAATTGCAGATTATCATCCAGTGACCATTTCTTACGTTGATGATGGGCAATTTTAACCATTAGTCTTCATACATTGAATATGGGTGATTTTTAACTATTAGTCTTGTTACATTGATTATAGCCGATTTTTAACCAATAGTCTTGTTACATTGATTACGCACGATTTTTAACCTTTAGTCTGGTTACATTGAATATGGGCAATTTTTAAAAATTAGTCTTGTTAAATTGATTATTGGCGATTTTTAGCCATTAGTCTGGTTACATTGATTATGGGTGATTTTTAACCATTAGTCTTGTTACATTGATTTTGGGTGATTTTTAACCATTAGTTTCGTTACATTGAATATGAGCAATTTTTGACCATTAGTCTTGTTACCTTGATTATGGGTGATTTTTAACCATTAGCTTGGTTACATTGAATATGGGCAATTTTTGACCATTAGTCTTGTTACATTGATTGTGGGTGATTTTTAACCATTAGTTTTGTTACATTGATTATGGGTGGTTTTTATTTTAACCATTAGTCTTGTTACATTGATTATGGGCAATTTTTTAACCATTTTGTGGATTTTGGCAGATTATTCCATGAGTTGGTAATTTTTGATATGTATGATTTTTTGAACAAAGATGTTCTACTGAATGATATTGAGCAAGTTTCTCAGATTATAAAAGTGGGAGTCAATCAGTTATATAAATCAGAGACTGGTTGTTAATTTTATGAAAACTGCAGTTAAATAGGAAACAGGACTATTTCTTCAAACTTAAGCAACTATTTCCAATGCTCTCCACTTCCTGGTCAATGTAAACAACCTACAGCCAGCAGTGACAGCCTCATTTTAATTCTTAGTGATTGATATCCAGAATGGCAGCTGTTCCAACATGTATATTGCAAAATGGGTTGACTGCTCTGGTGGCCTAGTGGTTAGAGTGTCTGCCTCGGATGCCGGAGGTCCCTGGCTCATACTCTGGGCCGAGTCATACCAAAGTCTTATAAAAATGGTACTGACAGCTGCCTCGCTTAGCACTCAGCATTAAGAGTTAGTGTTAGGACTGGTCGGCCTGGTATCAGAATAATATGATTGTGTTGGACATCATGTCACATGTCTGTTGCATGATGCCCAAGTGCTAGACATCACTGTAAACTGTCACATTGTAGACATCATAGCGATCTGACTGAAAAGTTGTTACAGCTATGTTAAAAATCCAAATCACACACACTCACAAAATGGGTCTATTGCAGAAGGTTGGATGAGCAAGTGACTGTAGCAAACAATGGTTACTGTTGATGATTCACAGTTAGGCCATATTGACTGTAGCAACAAGCCACAGGTACTATTCATGACTTACAACTAGGCCATATTACTGTAGCAACAAGTCACAGGTACTATTGATGACTTACAATTAGGCCATATTACTGTAGCAGCAAGCCACTGGTACTATTCATGACTTACAGTTAGGCCATATTGACTTCAACAACAAGCCACTTAGGCCACATTGTAACAACAAGCCACAGGCACTATTATGATTCAGTTAGGCCATAGTGTAACAATGAGCCACAGGTACTATTGATGACTCACAATTAGGCCACATTGTAACAACAAGCCACAAGTACTATTGATGATTCACAATAGGCCACATTGACTGAAAAACAATCCACAGGTACTATTGATGACTCGCAATTAAGCCACTTTGACTGTAATAACAATCCACAGGTACTATTGATGATCCACAATTATGCCACATTGACTGTAATAACAATCCACAGGGACTATTGATGACTCAGTTATGTCCTGCTCATTTCATGTTGTAATGTTTTTATGAAAGAAATGTAAGTTGTAAAACTGGATTTGGAGAATTGTAAAACTTCGAAGTAATGTTAGTTGTTTTGCCTTCCTTCAAACAAAGGACTTTTCCTATCTCAAACTCAATACCTAGTCTGCTGGCTCCTTGACTATATATGCAAGACCTTCTTTACAAAATATGCTTTCAAATTTTTCTGACATGCTTTTAGTCCTCCATAAAAAAAAATTACTTAAAAAATGTGCTGGGGCGGTTGGGGGTCCTTCCTAAATGGGGTCCAGGAGGCCAAAGCCCCTCAGCCAAAATGCATTTAAAATCATACAAAACTCATCTGGATGGACCATAATATCATAATATATTCCAAAGTTGCTAATTCATTTAAAAAGTCAAATGAAAAATAACATACTTTCAACAATACTTGAAGAATTTCACAATGTTCATTGTCACATCAACTTGTTCTCCAATACTTTTAGTGCTGAAATTATTACGTGTGTGTCAGAGTTCCTACAGTAATTCATTCACAATAATTTGTCAATTTTTTCAGCAAATATTACATTACACTTTCCTCTTGAGAAAAAGTCTGTAAGATCAAATACCCAAATACATCAACTGTATACAAATAATCACATATATTTACTTATCTCTTCTCCCCACTGGGTATGACCTGTTGATTTCATTTTTTTCACCACTGATATTTTTGGCTCAGTGTTCAATCGTTACTTTCTTTGCTCAGCATTTAGTGTTTCCTTTCAAGCACCTCATTGTAATGGCTGTAATTAGTGCTTCTGATGCTCAATTTCTCTGTACACAACTTCTTTGGAGGTGCTGGCTGCTGCTCCAAACTCTGACAACCACAGTTAGCGTAATTCAAATCTTTCTTGCAAAGATCACAAAATGCCAGTCCTCAGGCTTTCCGTTTTCTTATGAACTGACCAACTACAATTTCACTGACTTTCCACTTTAGCCATTCCTATTTCCACATATTTTTCAAACTATTATCCAAACTTTTTGTGTCCTGTTATCTCTCAAAGATTTTTTGCAAGCATGTTTCTTTCTTTATGTTTCCATCAGTTTCCGTTACACGGAGAGTCATTAGTTGAGTAGAAACTTTTGACCAATCAGATTACTGTTACAATGATTATGTGTTATATAATATACAGATTGAATACTTTACAAGGATCATTGCATAATGGGACCGGACAGACCATTTTTTAAAAACTGGATCAGAGAAGATATTAAAAAATGGACTACATAGAGAACCTGATTTATCTTATCAGGAGAAAAGTGGAATTTCACATTAAAATGGAGACAAATCATATCTGGTTATTGCTGTAGTCCTTCTCATTCTACATAGATTGGATGACCTTAACAAATATTCATGAGATTATTTTTTTTGAGATTTATTTAACAGCTTATTCCAAGTTGTAATGTTTTCTCCATGAGATTAAAGCATATGATACTTGTTTTTTTTCCCCTCTGAAAAGAGATGTTACCAAACACCTTATATATATATATATATATATATATATATATATATATATATATATATATATACATTAGTTCAGACAGACCCTACAGTTTGCTCTGCATTATATTGGTGTTTATGATAGTTGCTGATACCTGGGTGGATAACCCAAAATTTAGGATTCTATTTACATAAAGAATACACTTGAGACATAAAGCAGTTGTTGAAAACCAGAGCTAATATGTGAGTTATCTGCAACTGCATTAATTGATAAATAAAGGTGACAAGTCAATAAATCTGTTCAGTAGTATTTATTAGCCTATTCCCACCCAGACCTGGTCAATCTAATGGCAAAGTCAATATTGCATATACAACATAGATTTAATTTACTTGAAATAGCTCTGTCTAACTGGCTGAGTATAAATATGATTTCATTTTATCCTTCTCAGGTGTAAAATGCTTCAGAAAATATCAATATCTTGTCAGTTACTGCATAAGCCCATTACATCAATTAAAATTCTTGTAAGAAAATTCCAACAGCACTCTCAATCAAGGCTAGCTGGTATCTTACTGCTGTATATGCAGAAATCAAGTAGAAAATGGTTGCAAATTCATGCTTTGACATGTTTATATTCTAAAAGCCTAATTGGGATATAAAAGGAAATGGGCAGAACTGAAAAAAATGATACGGCTTATATTTCAAATCCAGTACAATCAGGTATGAAAAAGAGAACTTGAAATTTGTCTGACATACACATTAATATTGCCTCACCCCCACCCCACCTCTGTCCTCAGTAAGTTGATGACCTTTAACCCCCAGTCAAGTGATATAAACATAGCCATGTGCTCAGAATACATGGCTAATAGTTGTGTGAGTAGCTAAAGCTGAGAAGGATGGGTTTATTTAGGTGTGTTGAGGGGGTGTTAAGTGTGCAAGCTGATAATTAGGTGTGTTGAGGGGGTGTTCAGCGTGCAAGCTGATAATTAGAAATAATGTGTTTATACTTGCCACTAAAACAACATTTACATAACACATAACCAATGTATGTATCTACTGATAGTTCATGAAAACAGTTCCTTTAAACATATCAATAAATCTTGTTGCAAATAATTAAATTCAAAGGGGATACTATAACTAATGTGTAATGCATGTTTGAACAAATGTTAAGGAAAATTCAACTTAAATCTGTATGTATCTGTATCTTTGACCCAAGAAGGGTTGTCCTATCAGGATGGGATTACAGTAATGACATCCCTTCTCTCTTGTGCCACATGTATCCTTTGTTTTCTCTCTGGTTTACAAGTCTCACTTTTTTGCCAGATACCTTCGTTCTGCTCAGGCTTAAAATCAATGCCAAAAATATGTATACCTAGAATGAGGTACAGCAAGTGATGCTTGAGTGGTTGCACCAGGTTTACTGAGGCTACGTCTGCATTCATTTATTTCACCTATGTTGCTATGATGAGATTAGGGTGAACAAGAAGATTCCAGAACACTGGATTGCCCCTGGTAAAATCTGTATGTTTGATACTCATGTGTACTTCATTCTTTTCTTATTCACATGGACATAATGTCAGCACTGTTGATATCCAAGAAGATTGCCATCACTTTGGAAGACTAATGAGTGAATTTTCTATATTAGTGGCACATTCTTAGAAGATGTTTGGTTGTAGGCTTTTTTTTCTCAGTGAATTAAGTTCCGTTGAGTTTAGCATTTTGTAAATCTGTGCACATTTACAAATCAAAATAAGGCAAAAGAGGATAAACAAAATTTAAAGAAAACTGAAGCTGAAATACAGACCTTACAAACTTTAATGAATCAAAATAATAATGCCACCATTATAAAAGAACTGAACAAAAAAAAGCAGATTTAGAAGAAATGAGAAAAAAAAGAGGTGGAAGGGCATACTGTTAAGATCAAAAGCAAGGTGGTATCAGTCTGGTTAAGAAAATTTATAATTATTTCCTTAACCTTGAAAAGATTAATTACATAAACAAAGCAATAAAGAGTCAATTAGGGAAGATTGGACAAGGGTAACAGGTCAGAAAGAGATATTAAATCACCAGAAAGATTTGTAAAAAAATTTTTACAAAAGCCAAAAGAGCAATAATTTACAAACTTGTAATCACTTTTTTAAATTATGATAAAAGACTTTCAGAGTTTGAAAGATGCTCATGTGAAGGTAAACAAACTTTTTAGGAATGTGGTTTAGCACAGATAATTATGAAAAATGAAACAAGCCCTGGTTTCGATGGATTTACTGTTGAATTCTACAAATTCTTTTGGAAAAGGTCAAGGTGGCTTTCTCTTTAGGTCTCTAAATGCTGGATATGATGTGTAACATTTTTCAGAATTTCAGTCTCAGGGAATCATTACTTGCATTCCAAAGGAAGATAACGACAGAAAATTCATTAAAAATTGGAGACCAATTTCACTACTTATGTAGATTACAAGATTGCTTCAGCATCACTTGCTTCTAGGGTGAAGTCCTCCCAGTTAATATTAGTGGCAGTCAAAAGGGTTTTATGAAAGTGAGATTCATTGGTGAAAATACAAGAATTCTGTATGACCTGATACAGTATCTTGAGGAAAACTATGAATCTGGTCTTCTCTTACTGATAAAGTTTGAAAAAGCTTTTGACTTGGTCAGATGGGACTTTCTGGAGAATGCCCTGGAATGTTTTAACTTTGGAGAATCTATTTGTCATTGGTTGAGAGTATTCTGCAATAAATCAAACAGTTGTATCATTAATAATGGACATTTATCCCCATTTTTTAATTTGTACAGAGGTTCTTGCCAGGGTGACCCTTTAGCATCCTACTTACTTATAATAGGAATTGAACTTCTTGTAACAGGACTAAAACAGAACCACAAATATTACAGGCATTTTCTATTATGCAATGAAGCTCAAATTATGGCAGTATGCTGATGATGCTTTTTTATTATTAGACAGTTCTCCTTTGCCCTGGAAGGTAACCATGCAGATTTTAAACAAATTTGCCTCGGCATCAAGTCTGCACTGCAATGTTTTTAAATCAAAAGCTATTTGAATTGGAAGTTTAAAAAATTTCTAATGAAAAACATGTTCCTGAATCGAAATTAACTGGTCAATCACCAAGTTCAGATTACTGGGAGTAGATTTTTCTTTGAATTTGGAGGGTCTGGTTAAACTTAATACTTGTCAAAGTTGAAGTAAATAAATTGCTAGCAGCTCAGCTGGTGGAGCAAAAGCAATATGCCCCTTATTGGAAAAATTACTTTGATAAAATCCTTGATTTTGCCAAAACTTATTTATCTTTTTGCTGCTCTACCACATCCTCCACCCCATATAGAAAATGAACTGATTGCATTATTTTTCAAGTTACTGAAGGTAAAACCAAGAGGGTAAAAAGAGATACTCTTATATCTCCCTGTAAGGAAGGGGGGATTAAATATGATTCATTTGCACTCATTTAATTGCTATATAAAACTTTCCTGGATTAGGTGCCTGAATGAAGAGGGTTTCTGCCACAAACCAGTGTTTGAAAAAGATCAAGTGATAATTATAAATCCACCTTCTGTAAGGAGGGAATAGAAAAAATTGAGCTCTTATTCTATTCAGTTGCCAAACATTTTTGGAAATTATTTGTGGAATGGATCTAAACTTACAACCCAAATCACATCAACACCATTTTCATTTAGGACCAACTAGATAATATAAAAAGTCTTTTGGCTAAACCTCATTTAAATATTTCCTTCCATTTAGGAGTAGTGATAACAAGGTATTCAAGCTGGCCATTGTGGCAGTTCATATAGGATCTCAAAAGTTGCACCACTTCATCAGCACCCATCAAGACCATGGGATGAATGTGTATTTAAAGTTTCATGGCAATCTCTGTGTAGTTTAGGAGAAGTAGTAACAGCAAACTTGTACTAATGGATCCATAGAGAACATTCCACTCATAAGCTTTTTCTGGTGTACAAACAGTAGAGCTAGTTAACTGCAAGCAGAATCTGATCGACTTGGACACAAAGTGTCCTGGCATACTGGCGATTCAGTACTGAATAAATTATGCTAAAAAAAAAACTAGAGAAAACTTGAAACAATTGTTTTCATAACATATACAATCAAAAGTGTTAGAAATAATATCAACAGAAAGCAGCCTATTGACCCAGATTTTTTACCTTCTGCTCTTGCATTTAGCTATTAGGCAGATGTCGGCAAGGTGAGTGATATCAGGCCCATCTGTGCCTCTTTTTACATTAAGTTGCATTTCTCAAACAATGTTGCAAATACTGTCATCAAAAAAACCTCACTCAGTCTGCGGCTCAGTGATTGGTGAGCCAAACCCACAATTGAAAAGGTGCAGGATCAAATCATATTGTGTGAAAACAAAAATCACATCATGATCTCAAGTGTTTCATCTCGGACCTTGAAATAAACTGGGAGCTACCGCTTTTCAAAAGTGTCATGCTCCCATTAAGCTTGATGATAATCGTTTGCAAGGAACTTGACATGTGGAAATTGAATTCACAATCTGATTTTCACTGACCTTGAGATTCTCAGATCAATAGGTTACTATTTTTGTGCAAGAGAAGTCTACTAAAGAAGTTTGATGAAAATGGGCTGCAGGAAATTTGAGCAATCATAAAGCAAATTGAAGCAAGTTTAAGTTGTCACAATGAAACCATGGATGGACAGATAGACACTGCTACTGCTATATCCCCTAATACCTAAAGTAAATTGGATCCAAAAAAATTTTAATATATTTTTTATTAATCCAGTTATAACACAGGTACATGGAATTTACTGACATTTACTGTATATTCATCAGTTATCAATACAGCTCTCTCATCCACTCACCATTAACAATTACTGCATAGCTCAGACAGAAGAGCAAAAGAGAATTTGTGAAAAATTTCTAGTCGATTTCTCACAAATATATCATTAACACATTTCTCACCTGTACAAATTTGGACTACAATGAGACTTTCTTCACTGCTTCCAATTAAAGTGCAAATATCCAACAAAACAAATATTAACAATTAGTCTTCCACTATTTGGATACCTTTTATTCTAGATTACATAAAAATATCAATGAAATGAATTATTCATTATTTGCTTTTGACAACACATCAGATGTCATCTTTCTCTGCACCCGTAAATTCTCCAAATGTCATTGTAGTGGTGATAATAATCTGTTATTCTGAAATTCATACATGACTGAATTGTGAACAGTTCCTCTTTAAAATTTGTGTATGTACAAAAGTACCTTCTAATACTCCAAATCAATACTATGATTATGGATGTTGTAGCAGGACAAAAGCTTTTTGTGATTTGTATAGTATCCTGTGAAACACACTGCCACAGGCACTTCCTGGATCTGCAAGAACAATACTCAGACTTCCAATGCTTGTGTTGCCTCTGGATCTCCTTTTAACAGTAAACCAAGAAATCCAAGACTGACAGCCAGCTGTCAAATGATTTCACAATCTTATCTGCAAGACTATTGATTGGGTTTATCTGTATTGTCAAGTGTCAATCAGAAATGAGGAAAATGACTAATAATCCATTATTGCTTCTAATCAAACTTAAAACCTCTTGATGTAAGGTCTTCTTTTGCTTCCTGTATTTGCTGCAATGGAATTAAAAAGATATTAGGACTTAAAAATTCAATCTTTGGAGACCATGTTTATTAAGAATCATTTTAGAGAAAGAATCCTCAACCTTTCTTGAGAAAACTCGTTAGTATACATTTCTGTTCTTAAGTATAATTATCAATTTAATTATTAAAGTGTGTCCTCTCTATCCACAAACTGATATTGTAACTGTTCTAAAATATATGAGGAAATAAATGTCTTCTGCTGACATACATCACTCTGTGTGGGAAACAAATGACTCCAAATTTTGAATTTAATTTTAACACGAGTTTGGCAGAATGCCTGGTTTCATGGAATTCAACAAGGGATATTTTTAAGTCACAAGAACTGTACGAAAATGTGAAAATTTTCAAAACAAGAAGACAGAGTGGGCCTGATATCACTCACCTGGGAAGTTGAAATACCAGCTTGTGAATCCAAGTTCACACAGGCATTGAAATTTTGTAGTGGGAAAGCTTGGATCATAGAGTTGCTACATTGTATATCAATGTTGGTGTTATTTGTTTTGTTTCCTTGACTTTATATAAACTTCCTTACAATTCGGTCATTTTGGTTAGTAAAAAGAGTAAAAAAATTTTATTTTAAAAGCAAAATTATTATCACCAATAGATGGGGGTATCAAATCTATAAATAGTAATGGTAGTTGATATTATAAGTAGTTTTCGATGATATATCCCATATATGTGCCAAGGTCATTAGATTTTCCTCACCAGTCATGTGGTCAACAAATACTGGTCTTCCATGGTGGTAGGCTAGATTAGTGTTAAGAAAACTCACTTGTGGGTCAGATCTCTGCATGAAATGTGTCCGTTTTGAAACTGATAAGAATATCATGTTCTGACTATACATTTCTAATACTATACTAATGAGAACTTCATGTTTTGACTATACTTTTCTAATACTAGACTAATGTGAACATCATGTTTTGACTATACTTTTCTAATACTTGACTAATGAGAACATGTTTTGACTATACTTTTCTACTACTTTTCTATTACAGGGGTTCAGCTTTGAAAGAAAAGATAGGGAATCCATGGGCGGTGGGGGTATTCTTCTCTATGTAGACAGTTCCATTAGTTATAACAGACGTGTTGATCTAGAGACTGTTGGGGTAGAGAGTATCTGGATTGAAGTAACTCTTGCCCAATCAAAGCCAATACTCGTGTTCATTTTACAGGCCACCTAGTTCCACAGCTGATTGGATTAATAGATTTGAGGTGCAAATTCAAAAAGCATTACTAAAGGAAGATTTAGAAACTATCATATTAGGTGATTTTAACATTGACTACATGAAAGCTCCATCATTAACATGGAAAAGTAACTTTGAAACTTACAACTTTACTCAATTAATTAACACCCCAACTAGAGTAACAGATTAAAGTGCTACTATCATTGATCATGTCTATACAAATAAACCTGATAACATAGTGAAATTAATGTGCCAGTGTACTCACTGAGTGACCACTACCCAGTCTATATAACAAGACATGTTCCGAAATCATCTAAATATGGTCAACACATTGAAATACAATACAGGGACTTTAAACAGTTTGATGAGAAAATGTTCTTAAATGATTTAGTTTGCAAACCCTTCCAATCAGTCTGCAATATAGCTGATGTCAATACTGCCTTAGAAAAATGGTATCAAATGTTCAATGCAGCCTTAGACAAGCATGCCCCAATTAAAACAAAAAGGGTTAAACAGCAAATTACACCCAAGTGGATTACCCCTGAGATCAATGAGGCTAGGCACCTAAGAGACAAATTCCACAAGAAAAAAGACATGAAAAGCTATAGAAAGTGGAGGAATAAAACTAAGCACCTGATGGATAAGGCAAAAGAAAACTTCTATAAACAGGCTATTGAAGAAAGTAAGAGTACCAAGTCATTAGGGAAGCATCTAAAAGAGCTGAACCCACCCCAGAACAGTTGTTTTCCCCCTAGACTTAAACAAAATGAGGATATAGCAACATCTGTACAAGACATTGTGGAAATGTTCAACAATTTCTTCATAAGCATCTCCAGTAACAGTATTCAGAACCAAACTAACATCCCAGTTGAACTTGACACTCTTCTATCATTTATAAGAGCGAAAATTCCTGATGATAATTATTTTTCAATAGCTAATGTTAGTGAAACTGATGTTTTTCATATGCTAACTAAGGTGAATATTAATAAATCCTCTGGATTGGATGGTATTGGTCCACGAATTCTTAAAATTGCTGCACCAGTAATAACAAAGTCATTAATGCATATCACAAACTTAAGTATAATGAGTGGTAATTTTCCAGAAACTCTGAAATGTGCAAAGGTTACACCTATCTTTAAGAAAGGAGAAAAGGAGGATACAGGGAGTTACAGACCAATATCAATTCTACCTGTATTGTCAAAATTAATCGAGAAACATGTAGCCATTCAGGTCAATAAATTTTTTGACACATACTCTCTATTTCGTAAAGTGCAATCAGGATTTAGAAAGTACCACTCGTGCCAAACAGAACTTACCAAATTAATTGATCTTTGGCTGAAGGAAATGGATAATGGACATATGACTGGGATTGTTTTCCTTGACTTCAAGAAAGCCTTTGATCTTGTTGATCATGAAATTCTGTTGCAAAAGTTGAAATGTTACAGGTTCAACAATCCTTCGTTAAACTGGTTTAGATCATATCTAAACCAAAGGTCTCAACGAGTAAGCATCGGCAATATTAGCTCTCAAACTCACACTATTCATTCGGGGGTCCCTCAAGACTTGGTTTTAGGTCCTCTCCTGTTCCTTATCTATATCAATGATCTACCATTAAATAATGAATCCACAAATACAGACTTGTTTGCAGACGATGCAACCTTGTATACATCTAGTTCTGATACTGAAGTTATCCAAATGAAATTAAACTCAGACCTTATTAGAATCCAAAACTGGGCACAACAAAATAGGATGGTAATTAATGAAGGTAAAACAAAATGTATGATTTTGGGGACATCACAAAAGCTACGCAAGTCAGGGAACCCAGAACTATCTATTGCAATGAATAATCATCCACTAGAAAATGTCAAACATGAAAAGCTTGTAGGTGTGTCCGTTGATAATAATTTATTATGTCATGACCATATTGATAAGCTTTGTAAAACACTGTCATCAAAAATTCCCCTACTCAGCAGAATCAAGAAATATTTACCTACGGAAACGCTCAATCTATACTACAAGCATTATATTCTTCCAACAATGGATTATTGTTCAAATGTATGGGGAAGCTGTGCTAAATCTGAGCTTGACAGGATTTACAAACTTCAGAAACGAGCAGCATGCATAATTTTAGATGCATCTATTGATCATCCCTCAAAAGCTTTATTTACAGAACTCAAATGGTTCACAATATATGACAGGATAGATTTTCACAAGGCAGTTCTTTTATATAAATGTCTACATGGAACTGCACCAGAGTATCTTCAGGACTTATTCTGGCTTTTTTCAACACAATACCAGTTGAGATCAATATTACATGGAAACCTTATAGCACAAAAACCAAGAACAGAGCAATTTAAAAAGAGCTTCCAATACTCTGGTACAGTTCTGTGGATCAAGCTTCCACTACATGTAAAATCTGCTGAAAATATTAGAGTATTTAAGAAGAGATATCATGAGCATGTATGTGTTTCTAATAGATAATGGAAGTTAGTATTTTAATACTAAATATGTGAAAAATAAACAGTAACTATTGCTATCTTCATATAATGCGCATTGTTATACTCTCCTTAAGAGGGCCTCAAGGGAGAATAGTCCTTTTTGACTAATGAGTCACTCTCTATAAATAAAGCATTATTATTATTATTATTATTATTACTATACTAATGAAAACATCATGTTTTGACTATACTTTTCTAATACTAGACTAATGAGAACATCATGTTTTGACTATATTTTTCTAATACTAATGAGAACATCATGTTTTGACTATACTTTTCTAATACAATACTAATGAGAACATGTTTTGACTATACTTTTCTAATACAACTATACTAATGAGATCATGTTTTGACTATACTTTTCTATTACTATACTAATGAGAACATCATGTTTTGACTATACTTTTCTAACACTACTAATGAGAACATCATGTTTTAATTATACTTTTCTAACATTGTACTAATGAGAACATCATGTTTTGACTATACTTTTCTAACACTATACTAATGAGAACATCATGTTTTGACTATACTTTTTTAACACTATACTAATGAGAATATCATGTTTTGACTATACTTTTCTAACACTATACTAATGAGAACATCATGTTTTGACTATACTTTGTTTTGACTATACTTTTCTAACACTATACTAATGAGAACATCATGTTTTGACTATACTTTTCTAACACTATACTAATGAGAACATCATGTTTTGACTATACTTTTCTAACACTATACTAATGAGAACATCATGTTTTGACTATACTTTTCTAACACTATACTAATGAGAATATCATGTTTTAACTATACTTTTCTAACACTATACTAATGAGAACATATGTTTTGACTATACTTTTCTAACACTATACTAATGAGAACATCATGTTTTGACTATACTTTTCTAACACTATACTAATGAGAACATCATGTTTTGACTATACTTTTCTAACACTATACTAATGAGAACATCATGTTTTGACTAAACTTTTCTAACACTATACTAATGAGAACATCATGTTTTGACTATACCTTTCTAACACTATACTAATGAGAACATCATGTTTTAACTATACTTTTCTTACCTTTTTTAATTCTTCAGATGCCTCCTGACAGTCATTGAAAGTGGCCAGTCTGTATCCAATAACAGCAAGAGAATAACACTGAAACATGAAACTAAAGAATTACTGTATTATCCAGAAATTCAGCATGCCTTCTAATTTGCCATGCTCTCTAGCTTATCATACACACTAGTTTGTCAAGCTATTTAGCCATATACCAGTATTCTAATGTGCAAATATCATCTATTTTGTTATATACCGGTAATCTAACCTGTCATACCCTCTATTCAGTCTAACCTGCTAACTTGTCATACCCTTTAATTAATCACACACTCCAATGTTTTATACCCTCTGATTTGTCATACACAATCAATCACAAAAATTGTAACACCACCAATATTTGATACAAAAATCTTTATTCTGATTAAAATTTAGCAAAGTTTAGCTACCTAAGAAAATGATAATTATTAATTTAGCTTACAATTATCTGTACTCCTAAAAAAATAACTCAAAAAATTTGTACGAAGAAGTAAACATTACATTCATATACAAAAAATAATGCACAAAGACCCAAATGTACGGCTTACCATTTTTTTTAAAACTTGAATAACAACATATCTGAAATACCAGCAGACATAAAATCATTCTTTGATCATATTTTAAAACTGTCAATTTAATATTCATGGATCATGCCCATAATTGTAAACATCCACGACCTGAACAATTTAAGCCTATTTACCATGTTTGATAATAATTGGGCCAGAAAAACAATTTTTGTCATGGTAACAAGCTCAGCCAATCACATGCAAAACTATGTCATTAATAGGCATGGATCCTGTGTATTATCAAATTCATGTAAAATCTGAATCACATAAGGTTGTCTTTTAAGTTTCATCAATATCAGATTTAGAAACAAATGCTGCCAGTCATAACAAACTCAAGAAATTAGTTGTAAGATTACCTAATTAACACAATCTATTTTGCTCATTAATGAAACAGTCTGAGATCTTGATGATATAAGCATATATTCCATCATTTCATCACTGATCAAAACTCGGTCAGATATATGGAAAGAAAGTGATGACTGAAAGGATGTGGAGGCTTCTCATTTAGCTGCAAGGTCTTATTAATCTCCATGGATCTTGCTTATTATTGAAGTCATCCAAGATCATTGTAATATAAGCATATTAAGTGCTCCTTTGATTACCCACCTATTTTCATACTAATTGAAAAATGGTTGGTGATCAAGATGGCATGTGATCAACTGAAAGATTCATAGAGTTATGGAGAGAATCTGCACAACCTGCCACTGCATATTGAACAGCTCTGGCAATTGAGAACCATAAAAACAAATTTTCATCCATACTGATATGTTATCTGTCTTTCCAAATTTTCTAGGGGAGATTCCTAGTCAAATCTGTCATCATTCCACTTGTCATCCTGTGCAAATATATTAACCACAGTGCACCTTGTGATTGAATAATCCAATAATACATCAAAATAGTTGGCAATCTCATGCTAAACGGTCATGGAATTAACTTTGAATAATGCACAATTTCTCACTTTCTCACTGTCTCTAGCACAATCCTCTTAGCAAAATATCAGAGTTCTTTCTTACTCCCAAACTCCTGGCTTTCAGTGTAGATGAATAAAAGTAAGGCTAAAAACTTGTTTAAAAAAGGACCAGCAGAAACAGAATTTTACAAGTCGGTATTTTCTCCACTTGTGAAAAAAAGCAAGTAGTGAAAAAAGTTTAAAATCAAGTCCTGGTAATTTATTTCGTGTTTTATGATCTCTAAAGATGGGTGATTAGTTTGTGCTGACTCATATCAGATAGAGTCTTGAATGAGGTCCCTGAGTCATAATCCATAATCATACAGAAGCAGTCCCTGGATTCAAACAAAGAAATCACTGAGACCTTCAGCCTATCGCCATATGTAAACTTAACGGAGCACAAAAAGACAAATTTAGATATGTAACCGATATTTCATGATTTGCCCATGGCCAAAAACTTTGAGAGTCAGACTAAATGTGACATGCAGGGATATGTTTTGTACAAATGCTCTCAATTAGCATTGAAGTTACGTTTCTGAAAGATTATCAATTGAATAGCATATTTTAAAGTACCTGAACACACAAAATACCGGTAGCCATTATTAATAACATAATGCACTGAAGTGATAAGTTAGACATTATAATCCATTATTGTAACTTCTTTTTCCCATTTTACCAACTACATCCATCATCAAGAATCATTCTATGTCTTTTCCATTACATTTCTGAGAGAAAATATGAACTTAAGAAACCCTGTTATGTGCTTTTGCCACAAAAATACAGGAACCTTATAGGTATTTTGCCAAAATTGTTGGAAACAAATATACATGTATAATGGGATGGCAGGGAAGTCAATGCCGTTTGTATCTGAAAATACTTAAGATTTCAAATGAAGAGTCTTACTACCACGAGTCTTAAAATTAATAGAATTAACTGGAATTCAATATAAAGGAAAAAATACTTACAGCAAATGCTACTAGGAGATAAAATGGGAACTGAAACAAAAAGTTTACAAATAAAACATAAGATTAATATGTTCTATAAACCTTAATAAAAAAAATTATTCATGGATGTTTCTTCAGGGTTTAAATGGAAAATCCATGCTAAGGTACAATATGTAGTCACATTGATCAAGTTCATTTATTACATTTGAAATGTGTGGTATATAATTATTTATTACATTTGTAATGTGTGGTGTATAATTATTTATTACATCTGTAATGTGTGGTGTATAATTATTTATTACATCTGCAATGTGTGGTTCATAACCAGCACTTCCTGTTCTTGTTGTGTTAGTTCTGTCAGACCTAATGACATATGATCTGATTGTTGTGTCATGTGTATACAAGTACTAATATTGCAAATGCATGCGAGAGAGTGCATGTGTGTATACTAATACTGCAAGTACATGTGAGACAGTACATGTGTATACTAATACTGCAAGCACATGTGAGACAGTACATGTGTATACTAATACTGCAAGTGCATATGAGACAGCACATATGTATACTAATATTGCAAGTCCAGGTAAGAAAGAACACGAGTGTATAATAATATTGTAAGTACATGTGAGATAGTACATGTGATTACTAATATTGCAAGTGAACGAGAGAGACAGCTCATGTGTATATTAATATTGCAAATATATGTGAGAGAACATGTGTATATTAATATAGCAAGTGCATGAGACAGCATGTGTGTGTTGTTACAACACTATGGTCTTATACTAAGTTTTAAAAAAAAAGAGTGAAAACCATGAGCTTTGTAAAATTCAAATTATAATTTATTCCCTAAATTACAAAGTGAAAAATTAAAAACAACTTACAGTATGTTGAATGAAATCCTAAATGGTCCTAAATGTTCTATCAAGTCCAAAAGTATTGAGCAGTCCAAATGAGTCCAGTGGTATTCCGAATAATGTTCACTATTGTACTTATGTACTGATAGTATTGATGAATGATAATGATAATGATTTAATCCCAAAATGTCTTTAAATGAAATCACAGTAATTCTGTAATAGTCATAAGTCCAAATAGCCTGAGCACTTTATAAATCCAATGAATGATTAAATACAATAAATGAATACCGCCAAGCAAACACAACTAAATGTCTTCAAAGAACTAAGATGTAATACAGAGAGAGTCACATATTCATTACAGAATGATCCAAACTCATAATAAGTACAGGTGCTTTAACACTAGCTAATCAGAAATTAGGTCACTATGGCCTTTCAAGAACTCGTGTCCTGCAGTAAAATCGCATCAATATGTTTACATCAGGAAGAGTTCAACTCAACCTTGAAACTTGGAATATAAGAATGTGTGTGTGATTTGGATTTTTAATGTAGCTTTAACAATTTTGCAGTCATATCACTAAGATTTCTGCAGTATGGCAGTTTATGTCTAGCACTGAGACATCATGCTGCAGACATGAAGCATGATGTTCCACCCAGTCACATTATCCTGACACCAGGCTGACCAGTCCTAACACAAACCTCTAAATGCTGAGCACTAAGCGATGCAGCTGTTTGTACCATTTTTAAAAGTCTTTGGTATGACTCGGCCAGGATTCGAAACCGCAACCTCCCCCATCTGAGGCAGACACTCTAACCACATGGCCACAGGAGCGGTCATGTATGAATATATGCTCTATGATTACAAGAATGACCTCCTCTAAGAGTACAAACCCATTCATAAAGAAAATCAGTATTTTAAAATATTATTAAATAACTGACCCTTACAAACTATAATCATGATAATCATACACACAATATATACATAACAGTATACTAATATTGCAAGTGCAAGTGTGAGAGCACATGTTTTTACTAATACTGCAAGTGCATGTGAGAGAACACATGTACACTAATATTGCAAGTGCATGTGAGCTTGTTGCATTCCCAGTTGCAAATTATTACACATGTGGTTTTATATAAAAACAAGCATGGTGTAAAGAATACTCAAATGTTACCTAAAAATCATATGATCATTAAACAAAAACCTAGCACTTACTGTGATGAATGTATTATAAGACAGGTCTACTGACATATTTTGTCCTTTATCTGTTAACTAGGTTTGCAAACATTTAACATTTTAGTTCAAAGGCAATATCACGCTAACCTGTAAAACTAATAAAGAAACAAAATAAGTAACAACAATATATACTGTACCATATATACTCACTTAAAAGTCAGATCTGTAAACTGCAAAGATCTGGGTCTATGCAGATTCTTTGGAGTAATCTGTAGAATAAACAAGATATACTCTGATCTGCAGGCACAGTATATGATGGCAGATCAGGGTCTATAATGTTTGCAGTTCCATTTGACTTATAAGTGAGTGTAGATGGTATTCTTCATGAATAAATAAACTTACCTATTCCTAAACAAAATTTAATCAGTTGTAAGATTGTGACTGAGAAAAGTGGATGTTGTATGGATTCTGTATTCAAGCTATACATGATGAAGAACTGTCTTACTGCTTATAAAGGAATGGCATGCATACGTACCTGTGTTAATTTTTATCCATCTTAATATGCATGTAGTGTGCAAAAATGTAGTATATACAAAATTACAGAAGCAATCAGCAATTTAGCCTTCAATAAAAATGTGTACATCTCAACCAATATCATCAGCAAAATAAGCTAGTGTGACATCACTATAACAGAAATGGACCTAATTCAGTTCATCTCAGCATGTAAAAGTCAGCATGGTACTTCCCTGTGATAATTACATTTTGGCTGACATCTTGATTCTCTTGATCAGCTATAACTTTGAAACCTGTAAAATGGCTAAGATTTTAATGAGGATAACAAGTTTAAATACCGGATTTTCCCTTTAAATTTGAACAGATTTCTCTAACACAAAAACCATGAGCTCAAATTTTACAGATTAAGCTTGCAGTCCTGAAAGTCTACAAGTCTCTTACTTTTCTGCATTTTTCTACCCAATAAGAATGCATGCTTATGCATGACAAAAAAGCACTTCTGACAAAGCTGAAAGAATTTAAGAAAGTGAATCTTCATTAAAATAACTATGCCTAATGAAAATTAACACAGTAAGAACAGCAAGGGCTGGTATAAAAGTCGGTTTCTTTGTCAGTCATTATTGGTAATGATATCAAGGTGGGCTGGAGACATACTGCACAAATTCTGAGGTTATTGCAAGAATGTGCAATGGTGCTGAAAATATGAATGTACACTATTTAATTAAAGGAGCTTTGACAATAAAGCAAAACTGCAAAACTTCTGAAAGCAAATTAATGCGACCAAACAACTTTCAATTCATGCATTCAGTTAATCCAACCTAACAACTTTCACTTCATGCATTCAATTAATCTAACCTAATAACTTTCATTTCATGAATTCAATTAACCCAGCCTAACAACTTTCACTTCATGCATTCAGTTAACCCAACCTAACAACTTTCACTTCATGCATTCAGTTAACCCAACCTAACAACTTTCACTTCATGCATTCAATTAACCCAACATAACAACTTTCACTTCATGCATTTAGTTAACCCAGCCTCACAACTTTCACTTCATGCATTCATTAACCCAACCTAACAATTTTCACTTCATGCATTCAATTAATCCAACCAAACAACTTTCACTTCATGCATTCAATTAACACAACAACATTCACTTCATGCATTCAGCTAATGCAACCTAACAACTTTCACTTCATGCATTCAATTAACCCAACCTAACAACTTTCACTTCATGAATTCAGTTAACCCAGCCTAACAACTTTCACTTCAAGCATTCAATTAACCCAGCTTAACAACTTTCACTTCATGCATTCAGTTAATCCAACCTCACAACTTTCACTTCATGCATTCAATTAATCTAACCTTACAACTTTCACTTCATGCATTCAATTAATCCAACCTAACAACCTTCACTTCACGCATTCAAATTAACCCAACAACTTTCACTTCATGCATTCAATTAACCCAGCCTAACAACTTTCAAGTCATGCATTCAATTAATCCAACCAAACAACTTTCACTTCATGCATTCAGTTAAATCCAACCGAACAACTTTCACTTCATGAATTCAATTAACCCAACCTAACAACTTTCACTTCATGCATTCAGTTAACCCAACCAAACAACTATCACTTCATGCATTCAATTAACGCAACTGAACAACTTTCACTTCATGCATTTAGTTAATCCAACCTAACAACGTTCACTTCATGCATTCAGTTAATTCAACCTGACAACGTTCACTTCATGCGTTCAGTTAACAAAACCTAACAACTTTCACTTCATGCATTCAATTAACCCAACCTAACAACTTTCACCTCATGCATTCAATTTCAGTTAATCCAACAAAACAACTTTCACTTCATGCATTCAATTAATCCAACAAAACAACCTTCACTTCATGCATTCTGGCTTAATTTACTATATGGGAATAGATCTTGAATCTAAAAAAAACTGTCTTACTGAAATTACATATATTTCAGTTACATGTATGTCAAAAACTATACATGTTTGGACTCTAACACTGGGGGAGTACAGATGAATACATGACATACCATGACTGCAAGCACACACTAATACATACATCCATTAACAGCCTGGACAAAAATATCCACTCTCCTTTTAAAATCTCAGAACATTAATGGGCCTACTTGAAAATAATAATAGAGTAATATATACTCTTCTAAATATTCAGTTACAAAATAATAAAACTGAATGAATCAGTTGGGAATGATTGCAATCTCTAACTGCAGATTATCTGTATGATCAAACTTTATGACAAACATTTGCCACTAAAAATGTCGAATAAAGGTGACTGTTGAATACTGATTCAATATTATGAAGAGCATCCATGAAACTTTCACATTTGTGACACAGGGATCGTCCTGGGCTTCGCCAATGTCACAAATTGAGATTTTTTTTTCCCTTATTGACGACAAAATATACCATCTGGTGATTTTTTGGGCGACAGCCTTTTGGGCTGTTTAATTTGTTCACACAATCATGGATTTGGAGTGGAGAAATTCAAAGGGACCATGAAAGGAAGCCACAAACTTGGATACACAATGCACTAGAATCTATCTGTTACATAAACAAATCCTTTGTTCGTATTGACAAACCCATCTTTACGGTGCATTATTACATCATAATCCACTTATGTTGACATCTGGCCAGAGTACTGTATGCTGTGATACACTCAATCATGCTACCGGACTATACCTACAATCAACCGACCTCTGAAGACGCGAACAGAAACAGCTACAATTAATTTAATGACGGCTAATCCTTCTGTTGTTTTTTAAAATATACCAATAAAATAGTTTTGCTGAAACTTCAGAGAAAACTGATTACCTTTGAAGTACCGATTGCTGTGTATAAATACAAAGCAAATGGAAATAATCAGAATTATATACTGTCAACAGTGCAACATTACCATGGGTAAACGTAAGTTAGATGTTGCATGTTCATCATCTCATCCTGAGAGTAAGCTAACAAAATTAACAGCATTTGGATTTACTGCAAATTCATCAGACAACACAGTCACTGAACCTGATGTTATACCTGGCAGTCCAACATCATCTACATGTAGTGATGATAGTAATGCTTCAAGTGCAACACCACATCATGATGAACAGGTCAAAAGTTCCCGAAAATTTCTCTACAGGTTGAAACTTGGGTGTTCGTGGCCGAGATATGATAAAAAGTTAAAGCAGATGTTCTATGATATATGTATCAAGGCACAAGTCATCAATTCATTTACAACTGCATGTGATATTTTGAAGAAGGAGTGTGTCACCAAACATGAATCCAGGTGGGGTAAGTAATATATGTTAATTTTGCTCATTGATCTTTTACTTTTGCCGTCAATCCCGTCTTACGACTGCAGGGACTTAACTACGCAACAAGAAATAGCAAAACAAACAAGTTTTGCATAATTGAAAATAATTTATTTCTCAAAATACAGGAGTGAAAGAATTAAATTAACTTTCAGCATGGTGAATGAATTCCTATTTTCTAAAAGTCCTATCAATTCCAATCGTTCCAAGAAATCTGAATACGTTCCAACGAAAAATGCCCTTTCTGTGTTGAAGTTTCAAATGTACAGAATAAATGAATTAATTTCCAAAGAATCCAAATAGTCGTTGAATAAATTTAGTTAATACTGTACAGTTATTTTAGCACGTCATGCAAAAAAATAAATCTTTTCAAAAGCCAAGTCAGTCAGGAGATTGAATCCGAAAACACGCAGACCGTGACCTACCGTCGGGATGTTTTTTGCAGCATATTTAAGCATTGTTTTCACTAAGTATTCTCCGATTTTTCAGGTCCAATACACATGAAATTCTCAAAAAGGTCACACCGTTTCTCCCTGTGGAGTGCGTTATTTGCCACCTCCCCAACGTGCCCCATTTCATATTCTATACAATAGCTGAAGGTTAGACTTAAGCATCTTCGACATACTTCAAAGAAACTGACTGTTCTACAGTAAGTGAAAGTACTAGCAACTGATTGACAAATAAACCATGCCCTTTTTTGTTATAACTAAAAATGCCTTAAATGGGTGTGAATTTATGTTAACAGTTCAAATGTTGTCTCAAGCTACCATACATGTGATAAATATTTCCCACATTTTATATCCCACCTTATTTCCTTATTGTTAACTAATATATGCATATAACACTGTTGACTCAATAACAAATTTTTCCAAATTGGTTGGGGGGGGGGGCACATATGCTCTGTGATATGTTTCTTCACTCCTTTTAATTTAATGATGGTAGTTAATGCTTGTATATACGGTACATTAATGACAGGTGTTGACTCCTGTAAGTTTCATTGGTGGGAATGGAGATCCTAGTTTGCTTGTCGAGAAAAATTCTACAGCATTCAGTGATCATTCTTGGGATTTAGGAAGCAATTCACTATAAGCAAAGCATGTAAAGCGCGGCAAAAATAAATTTCCGAACTCCTGGTTGACGGAGATGTACTTTGTGAAGCTAGCCATAAAAAGGGGGGGGCATTTAACTACTGAATGCATGAAATCGACAGTCGCATTATACGTCACTTATCTTAACATTGCAAAGTATGATCATAGGGTTTTAGTATTAAAATGTCATGAACTAAAGCTCCTTACAAAACTGCTATTTGGAAAATAATATACATAATATAGATTTGCTTAATACATGATGTTTCTATTAAAATGATGAGCGAGACACTGTAAATGTCAGGAAAGTAGATATTTTACATTTGATAATGCATTTTATTTTTCAGGTGACAACAGTCATACCTATGCATTAATGGTGATGCGGGATGCAAAGACCATGGAAGCAGTGAAGATCGCTACTATTAGTAAAAGTAAAAATGCCATTATCAGTGCCATGAGGAACACTTTCTATGCAGCTTACTAAGTTCTCAGGAATGGTAAGGTGTATAGAGGTGTTAAGGACTTGACTCAGTTGGCAGTGAGATCCAGGGCAACATATCCATGCGCATCTGTGGCTGCTGAGAGACTACTGGTGTCACCTGTCAGCACTGTAGACTGTGAGCATGGATTCAGTAAGATGAACCTCATAAAAACTGACATCAGAAATAAACTCGGCATCTCAACTCTTGAGAATTTAATGAGAATCAGCATCTACAGATGCAAAGAATTAGACTTTGAAACTGCATTCAACAAGTGGGCAGCCCTAAAATCGTGACGGATCGTCATGTGACATTCTGTAACATTTTAATAGTGTAAAACAGTCATGCAATGATTTATTTTGTAATATTATACCTGTATTGCTTGTTGTCAATAAAGTAATAGCTATCCCATCTTTTTCAGTTTTCATTGCCTATTACATTAATAGACTTGGAAAAATAACTACTACTTGTTCTGGCGACATTTTTTGAAAATTGGCGACAAAATATTGAGGTTGCCGATTTTTTGGGCGACAACTTTTTAAAAGCCAGGACCATCCCTGTGTGACATCAATGTAAAAGTGTCAGATAAACTGATGCTGCATAAATGAGACTTGAATATATACATGTATCATACAGAATTGAATGTCAAAAAATAAGTGTCTCTTTAAAACGGCAGCATTTCCTGAAATACTCAACAAAATTTAAAGCTTTAAGTTTTGTTGAGAATATTGTTGTACAAAGATCCCATTAGTATCTTAAGTTACATCTTTTTTTATCAAAACAATTTAATTTTTCACACATTACCTACCAGAAATTCCATATGGAAATGAATTGCCTCTAGCGTTTTAAAATTATGTAACATGGACAGGTTTGAATAACTCTGAAATATTTTTTTTTTAGTGTGTCTGAGATGTAACACAGATTTTATGACATAAGAGTCTGTACCATAATGTGTGTGTGTTTGTGTGTGGGGGGTGTACCATATGCTTGTGTTTTGGCCATGACCAGATTTCATACTCTGATGGTAAAAACTCTCATCATCCAATCAGAAAAGTAATCCTTACCAATACTACTGTCTGCTTGTTTGACTTGGAGAACTCCACCGCTACATAGTCAAATACAATGGCCACCCATACTGACATGAACACGCTGAGACCTATTAGCCACTGAAACAGCTTGGGAATCTGAAATATTGATCAAGAACAACCATTCAGTTCAATGTGGGGCTTACTAAGGAAAGAACCAACCCAGTAGCCCAACAGGACTTAATAAGGAAAGAACCAACCACGTAACCCAACAGGACTTAATAAGGAAAGAACTGACCTTGTAGCCCAACAGGAATTAATAAGGAAAGAACCAACCACGTAGCCCAATAGGACTTAATACGGAAAGAACCAACCCAGTAGCCCAACAGGACTTAATAAGGAGAGAACTGACCTTGTAGCCCAACAGGACTTAATAAGGAAAGAACCAACCACGTAGCCCAATAGGACTTAATACGGAAAGAACCAACCCAGTAGCCCAACAGGACTTAATAAGGAAAGAACTGACCTTGTAGCCCAACAGGACTTAATAAATAAAGAACCAACCACATAGCCCAATAGGACTTAATACGGAACGAACCAACCCAGTAGCCCAACAGGACTTAATACGGAAAGAACCAACCACGCAGCCCAACAGGACTTAATAAGGAAAGAACCGACCTTGTAGCACAACAGGACTTAATAAGGAAAGAACCAACCACGTAGCCCAACAGGACTTAATAAGGAAAGAACCAACCACGTGGCCCAACAGGACTTAATAAGGAAAGAACCAACCACGTAGCCCAACTGGACTTAATAAGGAAAGAACCAACCACGTAGCCCAACAGGACTTAATAAGGAAAGAACCGACCTTGTAGCCCAACTGGACTTAATAAGGAAAGAACCAACCTTATAGCCCAGCAAGTCTTACTACTTAAGAAATTAACCTGGTAGTCCAGCAGGCTTTACCAAAGAAAACAAATGTCATTTGGATGGACTAATTCTCTATTGTCTGAAAAGAATTTCCTGGAATTAAAGATATAACTATTGGTTCTTTTTAACTGCTATTTTGAACCATCACTGATATTCTAGGCAATAGGATATTCAAATTAGCCACTGTGCAACCATAACAGATGAAAGATTGGCACCATTTTTATTGATGACAAACTAAACGCCATTTGAAAAGAATTGGCTGAAAATCCTATGATGATATGACCTTCCATTCTGGAGAATAGGTGATAAAAATTTCAATATGCTCACTGAGGCAGCCAAATTTGAATTCAGACTGGTACCATTTTAATTCAGGACAAACTAGATGTCATATTTAGTCTTCTGGTTAGAGCATCATGTTGATATCATGTTTCATTTATGAGAGGTAGCAATAACAAGATTTTCCAGATGGCTGCCATGGTGGCCATACTGGATGTCAGATTGGCCACACTTTCTCTTAATACCAACCAGACAGCAAAAGAAGTCTTCTAGTAAATACCTAATACTGACATAGCTCTCCATCGCAGAACAGTGATAAGATTATTAAGATAGCTACTATGGCAGCCATATTGGATACCAGATTGGCACAATTCTAATTTTTGACTACAAAGACACCATACAAAGTCTTACAGTGAAAACCTAATGTTAATATGACTTACCATTCTGGGGGAATTGTAATAAGATTTTCAAGATGGCTGCAGTGGTAACCACATTACAGATCAGATCAGCATCATTTTCATTTAGGACCAACTAGATCAGAAGTCTATCAATGAAATCAACATCAGTGAGGTGGAGTTATACTAAGGTTTTCAAAATAGCCACAGTTGTAAAGAAATATCCTCCAGCACACAGCTGAGTGAAACATGTTCATATATCATGCAAAAAACCTAGGATTAAATCTCACTGGTGCTTTCATTTTTCTTTTCTATTTTTATTTTAGTGTATGCTTTGTTATCTTAAACTAAGAAAGAATTATGTTATACTCAGTTTTACTCTGTGAATGTACACAAAATGCTACAGAACGGTAAGCAGCTGACATTAGGGGTCGTTCACATATGATGTCACGCAGTGAAGGGGGGGAGGGGCATCAAAAATTTGTGACAAAGTGTGATTGGGGGCTGGGTTGAAGAAATATGACACACAATAAATATGAGTGCGGAACGCTTCTTCCAAAAATAATGTCAGAACAAAAAGGATTTTGTGACCTGCATCCTCAGTCCATTTTTATCCGCAATAGATAACAACTCTCTTGTGGACGACTTATGTTAATATTGTTATCTCATATGAAATATTGGGTAATTGTTATAACCTTTAATTGGTTTAAACTGTTGTTTTTTTAATTATGTAATTCTTTTTTTAATATAATGTACTGCACACTTTAAAAACAAAATGTAGACTAAATAAACTGTTTGCCTACTGGTGATTAAACTTAGATTTTAAAAAAGTAAAACAATAGGCTAACAAGTTATCACCATCCTGACAACAGTCCGACAAGATCAAAGGACACATGAGTTTAGCAAGTTGAAAGACGGTATTCAGTCCGCAGTGAACGTTTAATCTTTTAATATTTTTTATGTCAAAAATACAACAAAATGTAATTAGCTGAGTAGCGCCAAGGTTGGGCCCTGTGACGCACTGGGATGCTGCACATTAAAGGGAATAAATGTATCAAATGTTAGCTTTTTTTATATTGAAAATGTTGTTGACACCACTGAAGTACTAGATTATAAACAGTCCTACTAGTACAAACCGTCTTTGAAGCTTGATGACATTAAAAAAAAAGCAGTCTAAAAAAGACAGGATGAGGGGAGAGAAAAACTTTGAGGACTGAGCCAGTGTGCGGCACTAGGAACATTTATGCTATTGAAACCATACAATGTAAGGTGTACAGTGTTACATTAGTTTTAATTTTCATGACTTTTCGGCTGCCCATAGCAATGGATAAAAATAAATTATATCAGTCTTTATTTAATGCTTATGTGTTAGTATATCCTTCAAAAACCAAAATGATGTGCCAAGATGAACTTATTATAAAGTGGAATAGTATCACGAATGACACAGATTTGGCTGAAAAAGTTAACCATATGTTGCAAGAGCTCAAGGCGATCTCCATTATGAAAAAGGATCTCTTAACTTTTGTACAAAACAAGTACCATCAAACAAAGTTTCTACTCAGGATAATTTATAGTCCAATGAACAACTGACTGATGTCTTGAATATCATTACTTCTGAATCATTGCCTTCTACAAGCCATTTGGCTACTCCGAGAAATGCTACTGTTCAATTACATTTGAATTCCCAAAATAATGTCATAAATTCTGACCTCGTTGGTTTGTATAATCAGCAGAAACAAAGACTACTTTTAAATGAGCAGAACTTAGAGTTAAAAGATAAACATAAAAGAAAAACTGAGTTAGAAAAGAAACTAATGGGTAAGACTGATGATCAAAGAAGATCCCAGAAAGCAAGGGAAAATCAAAACTGAATGCTTTATCGAAAGATAATCCTGAACTGTGCACAAACTGAATATCAGGGCCAGATGTGGTCAACCAAAAATCAAAGAGGAACAACCACTGCTTTTGCAAACTATACTGGATACCGCAATGCATGGTTCAGCTTCTCATGAAAAAAGACAGTTCGAAGTCTATAGAAGTATCAAAATCTTAGATCAATTAACAGAGCATTTAAAAAAGATGGCTTCAATATAAGTCGAAGTGGTCTATACCTTCCTAGTTTGTCATCAAAAGGTAAGCATCATGTAACCATTGTCCCAGTAAAGTTAATTAGAGCGAAAATGATTATCACACATAACATATTGATGGCCAGTTTTGCACAGCTACAATAAGACATTTGGAAGAACTGTCTTCCATGATTGGACTGGATGAGGTTTGTTTTATCAACCAGGATGATAAATGTCACATACCAATTGGCCTGGAAGCTGCCAATAAGCAGAGTCCACTGCTAACGCATACTGAGTATAAAGTAAGCCTTCCTGACCATGACTGGGTAGTTGCTGCCTGGCACAAGCTTATACCCTCAGTGTATGCCAGCATTGAAATCCATCACAATGTTCTTGGAAACAGAGACGCTGTTGGCTTTTCTGGCCCAACGTTTATAGCCGTCTGATCTGGAAAACACTATGGATCAACAGCACTCAGCCATGGATCTGACTTTGAAAAGTTGCTGTGTCTAACACAGTTCAATACCATAACCAGGGCTGGTATTGATAAATTGGTCAAGCCAATTCTCGTGTTTACTGTTGATGATAGCCCAGATGAAAACCCATGATATCAAAAAGTCATTAAGGTTGCCAGCCACCATTTCTTGAAACATGATCTTGACTCTGTCTTCATTGCAACAAATGCTCCGGGACAAAGTGCTTTTAACAGAGTGGAGAGAAAGATGGCGCCAATGAGAAGGGAATTGAGTGGATTAATATTACCTCATGACAACTATGGCAGCCATTTAGACGAACAAGGTAAGACAACTGACATTGAGCTAGAGAAGAAAAACTTTGAATCTGCTGGAAAAACGTTGGCCGAAATACGGTCACAGTTGACTGTAGACAATTACCCAACCATTGCTGAGTAAATGGATCGATTAAATTCAGAGCTCATGGAACAGGATATATTGTGTAGAGATCAAAACTGGTGTGATATCCATGCCCGCTCAAGCCAATACTTGCTTCAGATTGTGAAGTATGACGACATGTGCTGTTCGAAAGCACAAAGCTCATGCTTCAGTGTGATAAAAGACAGATTCTTGCTCCTCCTTTACCCCTTGTTCAAACATGTGAAGGGCTTAAAGTTTCAGAATGAGCAACACATGCAGCCTTGCACAAATTTCCATCCTTATTTGCAACTCAAAGTCTCAAAACGGGAAGACATTCTACCTCGGTTAGCAAACACATTTCAGACAATTCCCTATGATCTTTATTGCCCTTCACATCAATCTGTGCTGAATGAGAGAATTTGCAAGATATGCCATGTGTACTTCAGCTCCCTGTCATGCTGCACAGTCACTCTGTCCTTCAGAAACAAATAGCAGTTCCATCGAAGTGCATCAGACCAATGAGAGTTGCTGCTAGAAGGCAACGTGAAATGATGGTTATAATAGCAAATGCAGAGAATGGAGAAAGTATGGACTGGATTGACAAGGAGCTTGATTTGGAGGAAATATCCCTTCCAATAAATGATGTTTGTCTAGAAACGAATGGATTTGTTGTTCGTTCAATGGAGGAGCATCTTACTTTGCCTTGGGATAATGATAACTCTGAAGAGAAATAATTAATTTACAAATATTTAAGATTTTAAACCCTTAGAATTTTTGTGGATTTCTTGAAACTTTAATGTTAGCAAGAACTAAGTGATTGATGTGTTTAATTTAGATTTCATTTTGCTTTTTGTTTAAAACTAATTAAATTTTTAAAATAATTTTATAAACTTTTAACAAACCAAGCAGTCCTTGTAAAAGTTTGATTAACTAAACACTATTCTACACAGAAGATTGTTGTTTTGTCTGTATAGTTAACTGATTTACATTTACTTTTCAGTATTACAAAAAAATGTGGAGAAAAGGGGTGGGGGTGTGTGGGATTTGTTACACCACATGGGGGGGGGGTCTGGGTTTTTGTGACGAAGTGTGACGGGGGGGAGTGGGGTATTAAAAAAAAATAGTAAAAATTGCGTGACGTCATATGTGGACGACCCCTTACCATAGAAATCGGTCACTTTCAAGCTCGTAATACACTTTAGCTAGCCAACTCGCTTGAGCACAAAATAAAGAACTTTTGGTTCTGAATGAAGAACGGACAATGCTCACTGACTGGGTAATAATACTGGATTGTTTCACCCACGAGATTCACTCAATACTGAATCGAAAAGTTCATTTCAAATGGATGTTAAGGACTATAGCATGATTGCAGTTTAAAAACAATGACCTGTAAATATGGAATTATAGGTAATCAGTTGCAAAAATGAATCTAATTCGCATATCAGGTATGCGGCAGCCCTAAAAGTAAATTAAACGTAAATTCGTCAAGAAAATAGTCTTTCAAGATAAAGGGCACGGTTTCAGAGCGAATAGCTTCGGTTTATATATAATTGGTAACCCAGAGCCAGCAATCGGGGAGAGAGAGAGAGAGAGAGAGAGAGAGAGAGAGAGAGAGCGTACCATTTTAAAAGAGATCACACACTTCATGTAAATATACAACAGTTACACGATGTTAAAGTTTTGAAGTAGCTATGTCGCAATATAATTGTTTGACATGTGGGGTTGTTGTTACAGGTAAATTATACTTTTCAATCATATAGGTAACGACACGAGAAATAATTTTTAAACATCTCAAAGTCCTTTGACTAAAGTAAACCAATGTAATAAGAATATATACATATTTACAAAAATTAACGATATATATAATATAGGCAAGCACGAGAAATGAATATATTATTTGCTGCTAAAATTATATTTCTCGTAAAAAGAAATTTATCTTAACTTTATATGCACTCAATGTTACACGTCATTTAGTGGGAGTATTTCATGCTTATGTAGTCTCAAGTTTTCGTAGTTTTAACTTACTCATCTGTCAGGATAAAAACGAACCATTAAGGAGAATTGAAATTAATTATTATAACTGTTAATATATTACATCAAAAAGAGATTCAAAACGGAAACATTTTTAATGTAAATTGCTATAATATGAAACTATCCCTAAGATCCGTCTTCAATAGATGCTTATAGACGTGTTTGATTCTAATCTTTCTAATTCTTAAACATATTAAGAATTCTTCTTTAACTACTCGATCAAGCGGCAATCAATATGATCGACATAAGTATTTTAACGCATTTATTTCGTATGTATGAAAATATTTAAGTATGTGAAACGAATTTCACTTGTAAATATAAACTGCACCACATACATGAATCGTTTTACATACCTGAATAAGTACTTTACATGAGCAGCAGAGAGGGTGAACAGACCATTTTTGTTGGAGACCTTATTTATGAAAAATAAACCTTCCTACGAAAATGAAATCTCAAGGTCAATAATGTTAAACCAAAACCTCTAACCGACCGATTGGGTTAGCTTATTTTGTTACATCATCTGACGCGCGTTTTTATTTTCAGGCATGTTTCGTTTACGTGTTGGTCACTCAACGCTGGTCGTTCACCCTCCCTGCTGCTATAATTAAATCATTACTGTTATATCAATAATGATAGGAGAATCTCACACAACTAGATTAGCTCGAGAGCGACTAGAGGCAATTAAGAAATATTTACCCGTCCGTAATTCTGTCAAGCAGCAACTACAAGAACGTCAGGAGTCTCAAGTGGAATTTGCAGAAGGTACAGAACAATTATTTAAACCGATTGTCAAACCAACAAAGAAAATTGTTACAGCAACCGAGGCAACACAGCGAGCTCTTGAAACATTACCTGTTGATATTGCTGGTCATATTCCACAACCACAACCACAACCACAACCAAAACCACGAACCAGAACCAAGATAATAGATAAATTTACGCCTGAAGGTATTGCCGCTATCAAGGACCCAAACCAATTACTTGATATTGCCGCGTTTGGATATTATGAAAAACAAAAATATGTAAAACCAGAACATGTTAAATCTCTAAGCTCTGCCAATTGGATTAGGGATGTATATCAGTAGTAATAGGGGTTACCGTAGCGTCAATGGGAATTAGCATTACAGACCCCCCACCCCCGGGCCCGTATAGCGTCAAGAAATAAAAGCACACCCTGGGCCTGTATAGCGTCAATGGAAAATTGGGTAGAGTGACTAGCACACCCTGGGCCTGTATAGCGTCAATGGAAATTTTGTAGAGCGGCGACTAGTATACTGTGGGTCTGTATAGCGATAAGCGACAGGTGGCATGACGTCACACTGGTAACAATGTAGCAAAAAGAGAAGTACTG
Organism: Megalonaias nervosa; assembly: GCA_016617855.1. NCBI lineage: Eukaryota > Metazoa > Mollusca > Bivalvia > Unionida > Unionidae > Megalonaias > Megalonaias nervosa. Next base: position 10,604 of record JAECUM010005807.1, on the reverse strand, counting down.
TGACGTCAGGCTACCTGAGAGAGGGCTATAGACAAACACGAATCAAGAGCGTTCGTGTTTTTTTAGTAGAGGAAGGGTTTTATATATATTCGTTTAGGGTGGAGACCAAATGAAAATTAAGATCTTTTCGAGGTATTGGAAGTGGCCCTGAAAAGGGCCGTTGTTTGTTATGTGATGTTAACACTATTCCGTTAACATACAGGACATCGCATAGGTCTTCTTATCTTCCTCAAATTTCTCAAAGTTTGTCTTAAACTGTGTCTCACTTCTGGTCCGTAGATGAGAGTCCGCTTAAGACAGCCTTGTCTTTCCACATAACATCTTCTTTTCCAAAGAGTGGCACCGGTGATCCGGATGACAGTCCATTTTGTTTTCACATACATGGGTAAGTCTGTACGGAACAGCATTGAGGATACCAAAGTAGAGGATTCTACGTCGATCAACATCTTCTCTGTGACGAGAACAGGTGAAGGGAATGAAGTGAACCGCGTTTATTTATAGTGGAAGACCGGATCGAAACGGATTGAAAGGGTTCACCAATCCCAACACGCGTTACAAAATTCAGTCACTTCGCGGAGTCTGTCTTCCAATCCGAAGAGAGCTACCTGTGACGTCACATTTCCTATATAGGCACACTAGCGTCTGTGCGCAGTGAATCGATGCGGTATTGTTTTGTGAAACATGACGGAAGCTAAGAAGACAGTGAATTGGGGTGCACCGGCTGTGGAGACGAGAAGTAATGGTACAGCAGCAGCTACCAAAGTGAACACAGTGCTACTTCTCGAAGAGGTTGATTTCAACTGGGATTTAGTAGATTTTTTATCTTCTTCCCAAGAATTTGTTCCGGTACCAGTACCTTCGCCACTTTCTCCTTCTTTACCACGTGTCGACGATTTTAAACAAAGACAGAGAGAAGAATTGGAGAAATTTTTACAGCAGCAGAAAGAAGCAGAGCAAGCATTTCTTCTTGAACAGCAACAGCGAGAAGAAGAGGCAAGAAGGAAACGACAGGAAGAAGAAGCAGTAGAGAAGAAACAAAGTCTAGAAGAGAAGGAGAACAGCGAAAGTCAAACGGTCACGGTACTCTTGGACATTTTGGCCGAGTTAAGAAGTCTGAAACAAATGTATCAGACTTCTTTATTACGACCCAAGAGAAAAAGACCTTCCCGAGCCAAACAACCTAACCCTGTGACTACACCACAGATACCACCCCTAGTGATTTCTACTAAATCATTGACAGGAGCAAGTCCACAAGTAGGCCTTGGCCGTGGCAAAGGCTTAAGGCAGTTAAAGCGAATTGATTCTCGTTCCTGAGTTTGTTCTAAGGAAAAAAACAAACACTCAACAGTCCTTTTCAGGGCTACCCAATACTCTCGAAAAGAGTGACTATTCATTTTGCCTAAAATCAATTAAAACTCAAAATCCCTTCTTTAACCCTATGATGTACGTGTTGTGAGTGTATGAGTGTAGGTCCTTATTATTTCTAAATAATGAAAACCAAGAGACACTTACGTTTTTTTCAGTTTGGTCTATTCTGTTACAAATTTTTTACAATTCAATATCACAACATAACACAACACAACACTTTTAAAAAAGTTCATAGATTTCTTCTCTGTCTTTTTTCTTTCACTCTCTCTGTTTTTTCAATTTCTTCACTTTTACACTTTTTTCCTCTTCTTCGTCTTCTTCTTCCTCACATTTTTCTCGTCTTCTTTTCTTTTCTGTCTTCTCTTTCTGAACGTGTCGGGGTTCTTCTTTTGTCGAGGTCACCTCTGTTTCTTCTTCCTCCTCCTTCTCCTGCTCCTGTTGTTTCTTAGGGCACTCTGAAGACCAATGTCCTTTCTCTTGACAATGATAACAGGTATCTTGACTCTTGTTTCTTTTGACACTGGCCTTGCTTCTTTGACGGTCTGGACATTCTGTAGCCCAATGCCCTTTCTTTTGACAGATATAGCAAGTATCTTGACTTTTATCTCGAAAGGAAGGAGAGTAGTCCGTCGGCTTGTCTGAAGAAAACTTTCTTATCACACCTCGCAATGCTCTAATCAGAAGTTCGATCTGTGTGGGTTCTTCCATTGTGCTGGTCGGCTTGAGAGCGAAATGAATACTGAGAGGGGAGCCACTAGCCCTTTATATATGCCCTGGTCTGACATAGATATATAGGGGTTCATGGTGTTTCACAGGTAGTCATTTGACTTTTTGCCGTCAAGATGAAACGATCGCATCATTTCGAAAAGAAAGAAGAAGAAGAAAGTAAGAGGCAGAAACGTGATTTATCGCCTCGCACAGTAGCTGAAGTCTTGGCACAAATTCATGCCAGCGATTTTGAAGATGAGATGAGTGAACCAGAATCGAAGCCTAAAGAGTCTACACCAAATCAAAGTCCATTACCATCCGTAAACCCTGAAAAGTACTACCATATTCGGGAGACGGACAAACGCTCTTCCAGAAAATTTAGAACCACGGCCTACACGTACGCAGTGAAATTTAAAGATTTCAAGTCTGACGTACCCTTGGAAAAAGCAGAGGGGTTCATCACCGATGTGTGGGATTCTTTGTTAACCACACTAAAACGGCAATGTCGAGCCAAAGAAGACGATCGCTTGAGACTTTCTATTCATCACGACAATTTGAAGTCTCCCGTTTGGATCGAGTTTAGCAGTCCAACAGAATTGACACCTTCCAAAATCATGGACAAGATTCAACACGTACAACAATCCAACGACAAATTTCACATCACGGACGGAAAAGCGACACTGTACATGACCCACGTGTCTCTTCCCCAAGGGACAGGTAAAAAAAAGTTGATGTTGGTAGACAACTTGCGTAACCTCAAGCGTAGTCTCGTCCAAATTAACAATCCAAAAGACAAGATGTGTTTAGCCCGTGCCATCGTGGTGGGACAAACGTATGCCGACAAGAACGATACGGTAGAATGGAAAAGAGCCTGGAAAACTATTCAACAATCGGACCGAGCCAAACAACGAAAAGAAGCAGAACTCCTGTTACAGCAAGCGGGGTTAGCTAAAGACACACCCTGTGGCATTCCTGAAATGCAAAAGTTGCAAGACGTCTTGGCTCCACGTTACACCTTGAAAGTTCACCCTCAAGAAGTGCGCGGACCTCTGTTGTTTCGAGGTCAAGATTTTAAAGACGGAAAATACATTCACGTCTATCATCACGATGAACATTTTGATGCCATTACCAGTATCACTGCATTCCTGGGATACAGTTATTACTGTGAGAAATGTGACTATGGCTATAACAATCGAGAGCAACATAAGCATTGCGGATCGAAATGCTCAGGATGTTTAGCTTCTACACCCTGTCTGGACGAAGGACAAGAACGAGTGCATTGCTCTGCTTGTCAGCGCACGTTTGTCAGTCCTGCCTGTTACCAACAACACCTAAAGACGCAAGGTTCACAGCAGAAATGTGCTTGTCAGCTCTTGAGATTGTGCCCTACTTGTGGACAAGGCATACGTACCAATAGTGTTAAGTTACACATTTGTCGAGGAAAGAAACGATGTCACATTTGTCGCCAAATCGTGGACTTGGAACACCAATGCTACATTCAAAAATACCATTCTAAACATGAAGAAGAAGAAGATAATGACCAGAAGAAGAAAGGGAATTTCATCTTTTTCGATTTCGAATGCATGCAAGAGACTGGTATTCACATTCCTAATTTCTGCGTGGCTCACCGAGCGTGCGAGAAGTGTATCCAAGAGCCTATCTTGGCTCATTGCCCTCACTGCAGCAAGATTCCTGGAGGACGTGAAAAAATCTTTCGAGGATCGAACACACTGGCCGATTTTGCCCAATGGATCTTAAACCCTATCGACGAGACGTGGAGCCAAGAAGATATCGAACGTTACGGAGATTGTCATCGCCATGCCACGGTGATGGCTCACAATTTCTCGGGATACGATGGACAATTTCTGTTGAGATACTATACGGAACAAAGTACCGAACGTCCGAAAGTAACTTTGAACGGAGCCAAAATCATTTCCATGCAAGTGGGACAAGTACAGTTTAAAGATTCAATGAGTTACTTGGCTATGCCTTTGAGCCGCATGCCTAAAACGTTTGGCATGACAGAAATGGCCAAAGGCTATTTTCCACACTTTTTCAATACCGAAGCCAATCAACACGCCGTTCTACCCCATTTGCCTGAGGCTCACTACTACGACCCCGACAACATGCGTACCGAACAACGAGAAGCTTTCTACGCATGGTACCAGACTCACGCTTCGGACCCTTTTGACTTTCAAGAAGAAATGTTAAAATATTGTCGTTCCGACGTAGACATTTTACGTCGCTGCTGTGGAAAATTTCGAGAACTGTTCATGGAACACGGAGGGATCGATCCTTTGAAAGAAGCTTGTACCATTGCCAAAGCGTGTTCCTTAGTGTATCGTCAACGATTCATGCCCGAAAACACCCTAGCTGTCATCAGTCCTCAAACGACCAATTTTGTCAAACGTCAATACTCGGTCAAAGCCCTACGCTGGTTACATTACTTGTGTGAGAAGGAAGACAAATGGATCCAACATGCTCGCAACGGAGGAGGCGAAAAGACCATCGGAAGGTATTCGGTAGACGGCTGGGACTTAGAAAACCCCAAGATCGTGTACGAGTTTAACGGGTGCTTATTTCACGGATGTCCCATCTGCTACCCTCAACGTGACACTAAAAACCAGTTTTTACAACAGACCATGGAAGACTTGTACCAGGCCACTTGTCAGCGACGCTTGAAGTTAGAAGAGCAAGGATACCAAGTAGTGGAAATGTGGGAACACGAGTACGATCAGCGATTGAAAACCGATCCCGAGTTTAAGCGCATCGTGGAAAGTTACAAGCTGGTGGACCCTCTGAACCCGCGGGACAGTTTGTACGGAGGACGGACGAATGCCACCTGTTTGCTGTACCAAGTCGACGAGGAGAAAGGAGAAGAAATCAAATACTTGGACGTGTGTTCTCTGTATCCGTACGTGTGCAAATATTGCCACTTTCCCGCAGGGCACCCACAATTGCTGACGGAACACATCGACGTGGACAATATTCGACAATACGAAGGATTGATCAAGTGTAAAGTCTTGCCTCCCACGAACTTGTACCATCCCGTTTTACCACATCATTGCCAAGGAAAACTGATGTTTCCCTTGTGTCGTACTTGTGCTGAAACGTGCAACCAAGACCACCCTTGTCAGCACACTCAGGAAGAACGAGCCTTGACGGGAACGTGGGTCAGCGTGGAATTGTTTAAAGCTCTGGACTTGGGATACCAACTGTTAGAAGTGTACGAAATTTACCACTTTCCCAAGACAGAAAAATACCACAAGGGCGACGATTCTCAAAAAGGCATTTTTGCAGACTACGTGAATGCCTTTTTGAAACTGAAACAAGAAGCTAGCGGATATCCTTCCTGGTGTCACACTCCCGAAGACCAAACAAAGTTCAAAGAGAAATACTGGAAGCAGGAAGGCATCACTTTAGACCACATCGAGAAAAACGAAGGAAGGCGATCGTTTGCCAAAGTGATGTTGAATTGTTTGTGGGGCAAAATGGCACAACGACCGTGTTTACCCAAGACGGAGTATTTGACAGAACCTTTCCGATACTTGCAGATGATTCACGACAAAACCAAATACATGAAACACGTGGACGTTGTTCGTGAGGACTTGCTCTTAGTCAATTACGAAGAAGAACTGGACTTTGTAGAAGCCGACGAATTTGGAAATGTCATCATTGCGGCCTACGTGACAGCCCATGCTCGCTTAAAACTGTACGAAGCTTTAGAACTATTAGGAGATCGTGTACTGTATTTTGACACGGACAGTTGCATCTACATTGATCGCCTGGGTCAACCTTACCTGATCATCGAAGGAGACCGTTTAGGAGCCTGGACGGACGAGCATCCCGACGACAAGATTCTCAGTTTTGCAAGTGGCGGTCCCAAAAATTACGGCTACGAATACCGGAACAATCAAGGAGAAGTGCACACGGAGTGTAAAGTGAAAGGATTGACTCTCAATTATCGCACCAGCCGAGTGGTGAACTTTGGTGTCTTGAAAGAAGCCTTGCAGTCTGGACAGGATGGAAAGTTTAAAGTGACCACCCACGAACCGCATAAGATTGTACGTTTACCCACACACCAAATCGTCAGTCGCCCCTTGGAAAAAGTTTATCAAATCGTGTACCAGAAGCGAGTTCGGCTTCCCAATCACTTCACTTTACCGTACGGTCATGCCGATATTGGTCAGCATATAAAAAGGGACAACGTTCAAGGTCGATAGTTCATTGTGACTACCATTGCTAAGCGAGAAAGATGAATCCATTCACACAGCAAGTATCCAGTAAGAGTAAACTCAAGTACGATGCTGTGCCTTGCGATGGTAGGGATGCCGTACGCTATGACCTTAGTGATTCAGTACCACATCATCATGGGAACTTTGCTATAACTACTACTTCTACTACCATGCCTACCATGGAAAGTGATGCTGTACGTGTCAAACCTGACGGATGTGAAAGCGATGCCACTCGTTATCGCACACCTTTTCACTTTACTGGTTTTCATGGTGGATGTCCACCTCCACAGGAAACCATGCGACTACCACCCTACGGATGTCATGTAAAACTGAGCAACTCCTAAGGATTTCACCGTACCCTCATCGAAATGAACCTGTGAAAGACGAATATTCGTTCCCTGTGCGTTTGCCAGAATACTGTGATTTTGAAAGTCGATTGCAAACCTTCCAAGGAAAATGGCCAAAATATCTAGGAGGACCTACCCCCGAAGAATTAGCCAGAGCTGGATTTATCTACTTGGGCGAAGGAGATAAAGTCAAGTGCTTCAGTTGCGGTGTCTCACTTCACCAGTGGGAGAAGAAAGATTGCGCTTACCTGGAACATGCTCGATGGTCTCCAGAGTGTCACTACCTGCCTTTAGTGGGACCTCGTCATTGAAGTGACCCTACCATGTTGTGTAAAAAGCTAGCTACGGAGTTAGGAGTCAAACGTTGGACAATCCCTAGACAAGTATTTAAACCCGATGTAAAAAATAATCTTCAAAGATTACCAAACGAATTGCAAGAGAAGATCTACAAGGACATATGGCAGGGACTTGCCAGAGCCAAATCTCAATTAGTGACTGTAGAACATTTGTGTCGAGAAATTCATAAGAGGAAATTGACCAAAGTCAACAAACAAGTCCGATTTGTCTGGATCAAGGGTGCGTTCGTTCTACTATTTCGCTTTAGACCATTTACATTTGAAGATTTTATTGACATTCTTGACCGTTTCCTGGAATGGCAGTGGTCAGAAATTACTCACTACGTTCATTACTTTCGCTCTAGGAGAAGTGTTTGACTGACATGGTTATGGATACTTTACAAGAGAACATTCGTGCTTTGCCTGTGGAATTGAGAGAACGCATTTACTGTGAGTTCGTCAAAATACAAGTGAAACGAAAAGAATCATTGCATCCGTTACGTCACCGATGTTGGAACCACTGGTACCTAAATGCTATAAGAGGATTGATTCTGATGAAAGTGTTCCAGTGGTCAGACATTGATCAACTACTCGTGAGCAAGAAGGATTGTGTTGTTGATAGTGATTATTTTTACTACCAGGTACACTTACTGCATCGAATTCCAGAAGAAGAGTTAGAGGGTTACCAAAATCTTGTACACAATGTAAACTTAGTTGAAGAGGAAACTTCTGAACGACGTGTGATGTGCAAGTTAGTGACTAAATATTTTGAATACGTCGACGGAATACGACCACTTCTGTGCAAAAAGTACACTTATAGCTGCCGAAAAAAGAGGGTATAAAAACGTTCTACCATGCCACGACCTTTATCATTCGTGATACAACAGATTCCGTGGAAGGAAATCAATGACAGTATTCAAACGGTGGAGGATTACCATCGCCTATTACGAGAACTGTCTCCATTGAATTGGGGTCGACGTGTAGTGTGTGTCTTAGTGACTTGCTTTCTGGGATTTCGTTTACCAGCTGATTCTTTGTGGACTCTTTACGAACAGTACCTATTACTCCAAAACAAAATATGAAAGTGATCCCTTTAAATGTCCACGAGAGACTCATTCTGCTCAAAGCTTTGCGCTTTCATTTGGATACTTCTCAACCTCTACGGGAAAACAAGATTCGTCAACTTTTAGGCACTGAAGATGTGTACGACGACGTGTGTGTAGCTTGTGACTTACACCCTCACTGGACAGATGTACGTGACTGGAAAAGTTTGGGGTTTGAGGCTTGGGCTAAAGAAGTGGCACACTATGCCCAAGATTTGTCATCCTAAAACATTAAAACGTTCCGTGAAAAAAGTCACTTTTAAACCTGTGTTAGTGTCAATACCAGAAGAACAGTCTGTCACCGAGGAAAACCACTCTCTTCAAGACAGGACTGTCATTGACATTCCTGAAAGACCATTTCGGGAGGACCCTTGTGTGACTGAACCAAGGAATGTACAGACTCTCAGAACATTACACACTACTCCTACGATTTCACCTCTTGATCACAAAAAATGTTGTACAGAGACTTGTTTATATTCCACTATGGTCGTTTTGTTGTGTTTTTTATTCCTGTACTTAACCATATGGCTTTTATGTATTTTTGTCTTTCGTGTTGTTCACCAATAAAGATGACAATAAACGTGTCCTGAAAAAGTATAAAAACTCTTGTCTTGTCTGTCTTCGTGTCACAAGTGACATTTTATTACACTACTACTACTATGGCTACCTCTACTGTCTCTGCTCCCTCTTCCTCCACTGTCAAAGTCATTGACGAACACGTAGATCGGACTAGTTGGGAGGCCTTGTATCTTCGCCATCCCTTTAACATGCTTATTGCTGGACCTAGCGGTTCAGGCAAAACCGAATTTGTCAAACGTTTGATCGAACATAAACATCATTTGATCGATCGTCCTCCTCAACGAATCGTGTGGTGCTATAAAGAGTGGCAATCGGCGTACAGCCTTCTGCGAGAAAGTCAAGGCGATTCCATCGTCTTTGTGGAAGGCATTCCTGTCGAAGACGACGGAATCGTGTCTGACCCTAGTCAAACTCATTTGGTTATTTTTGACGACATGTTAGGAGAAGACGAAGAAGAAATTAAACTCTGGTTTACGCGCAAAGGGCATCATCGTAATGCCAGTGTCATTTACATTACCCAAAATTTGTTTCAACAAAGTAAAGCCCATCGTACCATCAGTCTCAATGCTCATTACTTGGTGTTGTTTAAAAGCCCTAGAGATAAATCGCAAGTACAAGTCTTAGCCAAACAGTTAGGAACGCCTTGGCTGATTCATGCGTACGACGATGCCACTCAAACCCCACACGCTTATTTACTCGTGGATTTAAAACCCACTACTCCCGATTATTTGCGATTTCGTACCCATCTGTTTCACCCCTGGTGCCAAGACGGAGGACCTATCGTGTACACGTCTCCGTCGTCGACTTAATCACCCCCCAAAAATCTATAAAAACCTCGGTCACTTGGACTCTGTCTCACACATTGTCAACATGACGTCCCTTCAGTCTCATCTTCCCATTAAATTGATTCGTGCCTTGTACGGCATCAGTCGCGAAAAAAATCCACAAATACGTGCTCGTGTCTTAGAAGCTAGTCTCAAAGAAGTCTTACGATGGTTTACGGTGACAGCACGTCAATTACTGCAAGGCATCATTCAGATTCCACATCAAACCAAACGTTTTTTTGAGAGAAACAAAGTTGCCTTGACGCAACTAGCCGATCCTCGCATCGACACTCAAACCAAAAAGCAAATCATTTTGAAACCTGGAGGAAGTGGATCTTTAGGAGGTGTCATCATTCGTTCCCTCTTAAAATGGGATCCTAATGCTCCCAAAGTTGTCCCCAAGAAAAAAGCCACACCCAAACGTACCCAGAAGAAAAAGAAAAAGAGCAAGGGTGTCAAGACCAGGTCACAACCTCAGAAAAAGAAAAAGAAAAGCCCACAGAAAACAGCTTTTACTCGCAAGAGAGTGTCTCCAACAACTTCTCCTCCAGCAGTGACACCCTCTTCCTCTTTAGCGGCAGTAGCCGCGGCTCACAAAGTACCTGCCCCCAAAGTCAAAGTCCAAGAGAGAACGGGTGTGTTACAGAGTTTACTGGATTTGTCCAAGCAAGAACTGTCTCGATTTAGTCCGTTGCGAACTCCTCCACGGCGTGTGTTACCTGTCATCAAGTTGATACGACGTAAAGACAATCAGTGGCGACGCATTCCAGTATAAAATGACCTGAGGCAAACCATACGGATCAGTATTTTTTGTGCTACTGCACGTCCAAAGATGTTCCCTCCAAGAAGTGTACACCGTTACCATCGTCGTTCTTCTTCGGTCCAAAAAGGAAAAGGAAAACGAAAAAGACAGTCACGTCATCCTAAGAAGCGCTTAGTCAAACATCGGCGACACTCTCTGAAAAGACACACTCGTCCAAAGAAAAGGAGAAGCTACCAAAAGGGAGGTTTCTTTGGCCCTTTCCTTGAATTCGATAAGATAGGTGACAAGTTTGTCACAAGGGTAAAGGACAGGCTCCAAAAAAAAATAAGATAAAAAGACGCA
>JAECUM010005806.1:0-66994 GCA_016617855.1 Megalonaias nervosa | reverse complement strand
AAAACACGGTGAAAAGGTGAAAATATGAAATAGGACTTACGGTTTGTGAAGAAAATCCAAATATTTATCCTAGTACTGAAAAAATACAAGTCCTATCACTAAATAATTTTAACTGAATTCAGGTTCGAATCTTGATGACGTTCCAAGATGAAGGACGATGACGTCAGATGAAGTCTTTATACAAATGTCCAGAATTTCACATTGAACCACAATTTGTACTGTACTATTCCAATTTAGAATGAATTTCACTGAATGTCTTTGTCTTAAACCACTTGTGTAGTTCTCCAGGGAAAAATAAATTATTATTTAAAAAGCAGATCAACTCCTACAGCTGTCACCTATAACAAGACACATCTCGAGCTCTACAGATGTAAAGAAAAATAAACTCTTTCCAGCACAAGAAAAATAATACCTTCTTCTCAAGGTATAAGAACAACTCTGACTATTTCACAGGGACCCAAGTGTTTAAAAACCTAACCAAGATGACAATTCATGCACATGCACGAAGAACGCGTGGTTATTTCATCATCTAAAAATCACAGATGTAATCACATATGCTTAGGAAATGACCCTGGCCACAACCAATTGTTTTCGCGTATTGTTTACTTAAATCGACAAACCATGGCATGCAAAAATCGTGCTTATGCGAGTCATACTACGTTTTATATAAATATAATATCTCTTTCAAAAATATCCGATCCCGTGAACATAATCATCATCATAATAAAATATAATGATACAAAAATTAAATAAAAAGAATTCAAATTTTATCACACAAGTAATTAAACTACATGGTCGTAACAATAGTAATATTTTGATTTAAAGCCAGTCATGGTGTACGAAAAAGACCAAAGTAATCTTTTGTTATAAAGCCAGTCTTGGTGCATCAACCAGACCAAAGTAATCTTCTGTTGTACCGCCAATCATGGTGCATAATTAAGATGAAAGAAAATCTTCTGATCTAGAGCCAGTCATGGTGCACGTATAAACAAAGTAATCTTTTGATGCATTTGCCTAAAGGTCATAGAATAAACAGTAACAATACAATCTGGTTTCATGGCTGAACATAAATATGGAAGGCTAATTGCCAGATGTAAATGTGGAAGGGTTTGATGGATGGACATAAACATAGAAGGGTAATGGCCAGACATAAGTGTGGAATGATAAAGTGACTAATTAATGAACTATATGTATTTTGAAGAAGAGACATAAGTGGGCATCTGACCTTTGTTCCAAATACCACCATCCTAATACATTAGGGGGTGCTCTGTAGATAGTATATACTTCTGAGTGATTGACAGGTGTATGGTGAAGTTGCTTGAAACATGCACAGTGGAAAGAATGTTGGCATACCTCTGTGCTACTTTCATGTACTGTGGCTAAAATTTCTTTACATATTGTACCTGTGGATATTGTACATAATCTAAGTACATTGTTAACCAAAATGGCTGCTTCTTATGTGCTGAAAAAGACAGCCTGAATTAGTCTAAAGTACAATATCTTTAGCAGTTATTCAAATAGAGAAAACAAACTTTGCCACAGCAGACAATACCAGCTTCTGAAAGTACAATCAATTTATTAACAAAATACATAAAAAGTAAAAAAGTTATCAGCTTGTTGTTTGTTTTTTTTTTTTACAATTACCTTTGAATCCAATGACAAGTGGAGGTAGCAGGTTTTTGGCAGGTGCACGTCTGAAGGAAGGCCAAGTTGTATACTCTATTACCCAAATTACAACCATCAATCATATACCAAATAATGGGAATTAAAAGTTCCTTTCACCAACACCTCTGAAATACAAGGCCTTTTTTAAATAGCCAAAATTACCAGCGATAAAAGCCTCAGAAATTCTTTCTTTAAAAATCAAACCCTATGCAAAACAAGAAACTGTAGGGCACCACCTTAAGCATGATCAGACACTAGCATAATAGTTTTATCATCTGATGTAGTTGATATCTTTTATCCAGGTTTTTATACTTTTAATCATAATTGTCCTGACATTAAATAAACTGATGCCACAACATCTAAAGCGTTTGACTGTATACCAAACTTACAACTCTATCTCTTTGAGTTGTACATAGCACTGAATCGTTTTATTGCATCATCATTTCATTGATACAATCTTACCACTAGTACAACATATGAAATTCAAAAAATATATTTAAAAGTTCTCATCCTTTGTCAGTCAGAATTTATTATTATTTTGCATTGTAGATCACACTTATGACACATACTGAATACTCAAAATGCTTTGTTTCCAGCGTCAGTCAAATGTCACAATTGGAAAAGAAATGGGCAGCCACTTAAGATACTAGAAAACTATTTCAATACAGGAAAATAAATTACACGTAATGATAATTTTTTTTATTCATCAGAAGAAGATACAGAAGACCGCTTCTTTGGTCAATTTTCATTTTAAACGATAAGCAAAAAGAAGTTCCTCAAATTATAGTGTGAATCTGAGTAAAAAAAGTATCAAACAGAAATTAATCTAGTGAATTGTAGAAAGAAATAAGTTTCTATTGAAAAGCAGTAAAATCTGTAAAAGAGTATTGCATATTTATTAACAAATGTATAATAACTTAGGAAGCCAATACTGAGGATTCTATCAAACAGGAAGCACCATCAACCACATTGTCTATAAATATTTGCACTCTGCATTTTTGGTACAATATTAATCAATTAAAAGAACACATTTTTAACTTTAATTACACAGTGAAATTATTAATTCTTTGCATAAATGAAAATTATAACTTAAAACTTTTACCAATAATTATATGTACGCCTGAAAATTGTCTGAAAAGCAAATTTTTTAAAATTACAGAAATATGGAAATAAAAAACCATAATGCAAGACTAGGACATTATTAAATCTCATTTTCAACTATTATTGTCATAATTAATAGATTAATTAATTTTGAACAAGAAACAATCATTAAGGCAAACAAAGTACAACATAAAGCAATCGGATTAAAAGTGGAATCTCAGACATAATGGAGATATGACGGACACCAATATAAGGTCAAGTTTTTTCTGACCTTACAATCTACCAATAAAATTACAACTTTACAAAAGTGAAAAATCTCATTTGGAATGTTTCTAGTGACAACAGTCCCTAATATGAAATGCGGTGCATTATCTTATAGACACCAAAATGATGCCGACTGAGAATTCCAACTGTCACAAGAACATGAACCATTATCGGCACGTGTCAGATCTACTTACTATGATATTAAAGTAAATCTCGATTTTAATCAGATGGTACATAAACCACTTTTTAAAAAGCTGAACTGTTGTTCATGTAATCTGAATTACTAATTAAAGTAATTATTTATTATCAATTATCAATATGATTAACATAAACAATCAATGTAAATATATATGAAAAGGACAATCTATTAAATCATTTAAAACTGAGGGGGACAAATGTTCTTGACACCTATTCCAAAGCCAAAACCATACATGGTTAGTCATGCTATAACAGCGAAAATATCATACAAGGTTAGCCAGGCTAAGAAATTATATTGCACCTTACAAGTATATTGATAATGATTCACTATTATATGGTGAGTATTTCAGTTAGAGTTGGTATCACTGAGTGATGTCTGTACACAAATTACAAAAATCGCTTAACAAGAGTTAGTATCACTGAGTTAAGTCTACACAAAGATCTCTGAACTAGAGTTGGTATCACTGAGCGAAGTCTACACAAAGATCTCTGGTCTCTATTTGGTATCACTGAGCGAAGTCTACAAAAAAATCTCTGATCTGGATTTGGTATTACTGAGTGAAGTCTACACAAAGACTTCCAAACAAGAGCTGTACAACTGAGTGAAGTCTACTCAAAGATCTCTGAATTAGAGTTGTATCATTGAGTGAAGTCTACACAGAGATCTCTGAATTAGTGTTGTATCACTGAGTGAAGTCTACACAAAGATCTCCCAACAATAGCTGTATCAGTGAGTGAGGTCTACACAAAGATATCTAAACATGAGTTGTATCAACTAAGTGAAATCTATACAAAAATCAAAGATTTGTATCACTGAGTGAAGTCTACACAAATATATCTAAACATGAATTGTATCACTGAGTAAAGTCTATACAAAGACCTGTAAACAACAGTTGAATCAATGAGTGAAGTCTACACAAAGATATCTAAACAAGAATTGCATCATTGAGTGAAGTATACAGAAAAATCCGTAAGAAAGAGTTGCTTACAAAATGGAGTGAGTAGTGTCATTATGACAATTTACAATCAGAATATGCACGTTTTTGTTGGCACTATTCAACATGACAATTTCCATATATGACATGCAATCTTGTATATTTAAATGCACAATCCTAAATATAATACATTCCAAGTTTCCAAGGCGATATTACAAATGTATGCCTTTCAAGCAAATACAAAAGACAAAAGAAATAATTTTGTACAGATGTTACTGATTTTGCAGTGAAAATCTATTGTTCTTTGCTACTGAAAGGCTCATAAGTTACACAATGATTTCTAGATGAGGACACTGAGTCATGTACAGGTTATATTAAAACCTGGATAACATGTGCACACTTTAAAATAAGCATATGTAAAAAAGAAGTGCACATCATCCCTCCAATTTGCTTTCTGGTACACTTACTATATATACATGCTTTATAAATTAGATCCCATTACAAACGGTATGGACTCAGATCTGCCATCACACTAATAGATCTAAGTCTGTGCAGTACAAGTAATCATTAGTACAAGCAACATAGATCTGACAGCTTATTATTTGATGGCAGACCAGGGTCCATGTTGTTTTCAGCTAGACACGACTTATATGTGAGTATACACAGTAACTACATATCAAGAAATTGCAAGCAGTAAGTAAAAATATGTAGCTCCAAGCTGAATTTTGTCTAGTCAGCATATTCCTAATTCCAACTTTGTAATTTATCATTTACAGCCCATGGCATTTATATGCAAATATTTTTTATCAAACAGTCTAAAAATAATAAGGGTAGAACATCAATAACTGATATCATGACATATGGTACAGTAGTTGGAAATTTCACTGTTTGAAGTGCATAGTGAAAACAAGTCCACATAGCCTTATAGTAAATACAACAATAAGTCAATGTTGCCTTATAGTACATACAAAAATAAGTCCATATGGCCTTATTGTATGTAGTGAAGATAAATCTACATGGCAGTGTTGTACGAGGCCTTATAGTACACAGTGAAAGTAAGTCTATGTGGCCATATTGTACATAATGAGGCCTTATGGTACACAGTGAAAGTAAGTCTATGTGGCCATATTGTACATAATGAGGCCTTATGGTACACAGTGAAAGTAAGTCTATGTGGCCATATTGTACATAATGAGGCCTTATGGTACACAGTGAAAGTAAGTCTATGTGGCCATATTGTACATAATGAGGCCTTATAGTACACAGTGATTGTTGTTGTTGCTGTTGTTGTGAGGCTTAATGCCATTTTTCAGCACACGATAGGCTATACATGGCGGCCAGTATTAATGGTGGAGGAAGAAACCGGGAAATCCCCGGAAAGAACCACCGACCCACGAGAAGCTACTGGCAAGCTTTCTCACATATCCACATTCGCCGAATCCTAGACTCGAACCCACGCAGACAGAGGTGAGATGGTAGTGATCCATAACGAAGAGCGCTTTAGACCACTCGGCCACTCGGAGCCCCTAGTACACAGTGAAAGTAAGTCTATGTGGCCATATTGTACATAATGAGGCCTTATGGTAATAGTGAAAACAAGTCTTCATTAATTTCAATATGTCTATGTGATCTTCAATAACTTCCACAACTTTAAATTTCCAAACCTTGAAGTAGGTGACCCTAACAAAATGATGGTACAGATATTACCTTTCCTGATATCTATGCTGATGTTTTGTAGAACCATGAATTAAGGTACAGATTAGAGTAGACATAAGTTGCAATAGGCTATGAGGAGAACAGTGGAAATGTTAAAATTGAAATGATTATTGCTATTTCTACAGTCCATACAATCATTAATAGATATAAACCAATACAGAAAACAGAAATGCATCATCACAATTTTAGCTTTCAAGTGATGAGGGGGTTATTTTCTAACCTCTATATTAAATAAGTCACAAAGAGAAAATGAAATCTCTATTTTTGGTTGAAATGTCTGACAATAACTCTTTTAAAACAAACTGAAGTTCTCTCAGATGGTAATAGAGGATCAATTTCATATTTGCTGTTCTTATTTTCTTTCTATCAGTCAATAAAACAGATGTTAAAATACAGCATAATATTATATGCAAACCTCCTGAATGGGAGGATATTCCTCCCAAGATGGAAGGGTCTCCTGTCCCTCCTATCACTCACAAAATTCTCCAGTGTACCCAAATTTATTACTGACAAATTCTAATTCTTCCAATTTAGCACTCCCTGGTTCCAGTGCAGTATATTTATAGCAATAAAGGGCTTATATCTGGCGACAGAACTAGTTTAAGAGTAAGATAATTAGTTGCTGATTTCAAGCAACATAAAACAATTAACATCCTTTGATTCTGTCAACAGGGCTAACTGCTTTCAGTTTTTGAAGTTTGTTGACATAAATTATACTATGTGTGATCTGAAGTAAATCTGAAAGGATTAAATATATTAATTGATCATGGTTGAATTACTAAGGTGATCAATCAGTCTAAAACAGTGTCAGTTTGGCTCTGGTGTTTAAAACAGTGTCAGTGTTTTATTCAATACAGTCTAAAACAGTGTCAATTTGGTGTTTAAAGTTTGTCAAGGTACCTAAATAAGCATTTATCTCCAAATGCTAAAACACCAAAAATCTAAGCAACCATAACATCACACGAAATTCAGTGATGGAAATAGCAGTTTCAGTGATGGAAATGGGAGTTTCAGTGATGGAATTGGGAGTTTCAGTAATGGAAGTGGGAGTTTCCATGATGGAAATTGGAGTTTCATTGATGGAAATGAGAGCTTCAGTGGTTGAAATCAAGTTCAAAGGACATAAATATGCATTCTGCCTTAAAGCTGATTTTAAAATATGCTATTGTGGCAATAATGACATAATGTGTCACGCAGAATATCAAAGCATATTACGCATGATAGTAAATATACCATGATCACAGCAAAGCTTGTGGAATCTGTATTAATTGTGGATAAAAATATATGTGCCATGACACTATTTGTGAACTTTAATGCTCAATATAATCTCCCATTTATGGTAGCTGGTCATTTTCAGATTGAGTCAAAATAATGCTTCCCAACTTCGAAATTGCACAAAATTTCTCATAGAAATTGATGAAAACTTTTCAAAATAGTCATGCAAGCTTTGGGTCCTCAATGGGATAAAAAAAAGTCTAAATGACTTCTTTGTTCTGTCACATGTATGACAAAGATATGTGTAATTATATTTAAATATCTGTACTTAATTAAAAGGGATGACTTAATTTTCAAAATTTGTTTTCTTAATTCTCTCTCCCATATTCCCTCAATAAATGCATACATTTTGATGCCTAAACCCTTCTGATCTTTTATCAGACTTGAAATTTCTTTTATGATGACTGAATTTTTTATTTATTTCTGAAAACGTTCATTAATATCTTAGCTTTTGCAAAACATCCACACAGTGATACTTCCCAATGGACAGATCATAACCTGTTGACAGTGGACAGATCATAACCTGTTAACCAATAGACAGATCATAACATGTTGCCAGTAATATTTCATGCACGTTTTTCTTTCAGAATTTAGAAAAATGCTACCAATTCCCTTGTTACTGTTTCTGATCACAGCGTGGCCATTTGCTGCACAAAATGAAAACTTTTACTTGAAATGATCAATGAATCAATACACTTCTACAGTACTGGATAATCAGCTTGTTATGATTTTACACATAATAGTATAATACAATCCAAAGTCAAGGGAGGTAATACAGTCAGCAATTTTTGGACAATCTAACTCTATGTTAATTTTAATTGCAAATGCCAGAAATTCAATAGGAGTAAATTTTACCTGAAAAGTGGATTTTTTATTTTTAATTTACAAAAAGAATAAAAGTTTATTTATTAAAGAAAGGGAATCTTAAAAAGGACTGGAAAACCCAAGGCTAATGTCAGGTGGAAATACACAATCTAACTCTTAATATCATATGTATACATTTCATTTCTTTGCATTAAATTCTGGAGTGAATGCTTTAAATTGTTACCAATACAATGTACAAGCATTCCCTCATTATAAACCACTCCATTATAGCACATTTCCTGCTATAAGCCACTCCATTATAACACTTTTATTTTTATAAGCCACTCCATTATAACACAGTTCCTGTTATAAGGCAAGTAGTCATGGATCTTATTTCATCAAGTGGTTATAAAACTAGATTTTGTACTTCATTAAAAGACAGCATTGGTATTAGGTGATACACTTTCATGGAGAGTGATGTAATGTGTAATGTTCTTTATTATATGCATCATTGCTGTAAGGTGGTGTACTTTATTCTGGTTTCCATGGAGACTGATATAATGTATACTGTTCTTTATTATATGCATCATTGCTGTAAGGTGGTGTACTCTATTCTGGTTTCCATGGAGACTGATATAACGTGTACTGTTCTTTATTATATGGCATCATTGCTATAAGGTGGTGTACTCTATTCTGGTTTCCATAGAAAGTGATGTAATGTATACAGTTCTTTATTATAAGGCATCATTGATGTATGGTGGTGTACTCTATTCTGGTTTCCATGGAGACTGATATAATGTGTACTGTTCTTTATAATAAGGCATCATTGCTGTAAGGTGGTGTACTCTATTCTTGTTTCCATGGAGACTGATATGATGTGTACTGTTCTTTATAATAAGGCATCATTGCTGTAAGGTGGTGTACTCCATTCTTGTTTCCATGGAGACTGATATGATGTGCACTGTTCTTTATTATAAGGCATCATTGCTGTAAGGTGGTGTACTCTATTCTTGTTTCCATGGAGATTGATATGATGTGTACTGTTCTTTATAATAAGGCATCATTGCTGTAAGGTGGTGTACTCCATTCTTGTTTCCATGGAGACTGATATGATGTGTACTGTTCTTTATTATAAGGCATCATTGCTGTAAGGTGGTGTACTCTATTCTTGTTTCCATGGAGACTGATACAATGTGTACTGTTCTTTATTATAAGGCATCATTGCTGTAAGGTGGTGTACTCTATTCTTGTTTCCATGGAGACTGATATAATGTATAAAGTACTTCATTATAAAGCAGTCGAACTATAACACAAATATTTTGCGACATTTAGATGATATATAATAAAAGCTGTATAGAAATTTTTAAAGATAAAATGTTCACAATTTTAGAACCTGACTACTGTATATAGCTAAAGAAATTATCCTGACCCTCCTTCTGACTAAACTACCTCTCAATTAATCTGAAATTTGTACTACTCTTGAACTCGGACACAGTACCGCTTGCACACCACATCCCCAATGAACATGGTCTGGAAAGAAAAGCAAAAATGAAAAGACATGATATGTCAGTCTGTTTATTTGACAGTCTAATTAGTGGCTAGATTCATTTATATACAAATGTTTTTGAGTCTAGTTAATGAATAGATACATTAATATATATATATATATGTACTTAACAGTCTAGTTAGTGACTGAATACTTTTCTATAAATGTATGTGAGAGTCAAGTTAGTGACTAGATTCATTATATTACATGTGTATTTGAGAACCTAGTTAGTGACTAGATACATTTCTATGTATCTGTATTTGAGGTTGCGTTAGAGACTAAATACATTCTTATACCAATGCCTAGTTAGTGGACTTGTTGCTTGAGTAGGCCAACTTGCAAGCTTGCTAGGCACTGCCAAAACAATTCATCCACACAAATATTCATGCAGACCTGCTAGTTTGGCAGACAGACTTGCAGGCCACTGCCAAATAATAAATGTACACAAATATTCAAGTAGACTTGTTGCTTGAGTAGGCTACCTTGCAAGCTTGCTGGTTACTGCCAATTCATCCACAAATAGACTTGTTAGTTTGGTGGGAAGAGTTGCAGGTATGCTGGCCATAGTCAAGACAGTTCATCCAGGCAAATATTTATGTCGGTCTACCATTTCGTTTTCAGGCAGATTTGCATACTTACATGCCACTGCCAAAAACTATTTATGCACAATAATATTCATTTAAACATCCACACAAACATTTTTTTTACAATAATTCAATAGTCCATAACATTATTTAGTCTTTTAAGTAAATTAGTTTGGGCAAGCGGAATTAAAATGTCTGTCGAATTCCATAGGCAAATTCTGCTGTGTCAGCATGTATTCACAGCTATAAATTTCAGAACAAATCTATTCTCTAATTTTTTGTTTGAAAGACTTGCTTACCAAATAACACTTTTATGAAAACTAGGACATTCCACTAAAAGTCCACTAATCAAATAAATTCAGGTCTCTGCTAAAACTCCACTGGTTCTTTTTGCTTAATCTCTAAAAAAATAATTTGCACATTTTGGAATAAAATCTGTTGATTCCCTCTATGCAAATTCAACTGAAGGCTGCAAAATTCCACTAAGTCTTGCTGCTCAATTTCAAATGATTTCATAATATATAATCTGACATATATGTATACAAAATTTTGTGTTTATTCATTGTGTTCCAGAAGTTTTAGGGGTGCCAGGTGGCTGAGTCATGGCTTTTACTGGGGTTTTCCTGGGTTCTTCCTTCAGCAGTTATACTGGCTGCCATGTATAGCCTATTATGTACTAAAAGATGCAGAACTTTAACATGACATAGTCCATGGTTTGTTAGGTACAGGTACTATCTGATTTTCATCAACTGTACAAAATACCCAACTACAGACCCCTAACAGTTCCTCTCTTACCCCAGGGCTAATCACATTTTATTTCACCCACTTGTCT
Source organism: Megalonaias nervosa (assembly GCA_016617855.1). Classification (NCBI taxonomy): domain Eukaryota; kingdom Metazoa; phylum Mollusca; class Bivalvia; order Unionida; family Unionidae; genus Megalonaias; species Megalonaias nervosa. The sequence continues at coordinate 56,074 of JAECUM010005806.1, read as the reverse complement.
AGAGCAAGTAGTCTTACAAAATGCACTTATCCCACCTACATTTTGTCTTGTCCCAAAACGTTACTCTCTTGCGTGACTTTAATGAGATATATTTTACTCCATCCAAAAAACAGAAGAAATAATGTACAACAAATTTATTTCTTCAAAGGGATTACCTTTTAACTATCAGGCAATCTTATATACCTTACTTCTTGCTCCAATATGGCAGCATCTGTGCTTCCATCGGCAAATTACTGGAACTGAGACCTTCCTAACTTCTTGTCTCAAGACTTTATCAATTAACAAAGCAAAATATTTTGTCCTTAGTTTGTTCTTATAATTAGCACTAAGTTTAAAACCGTTCTTCTCCTAGAGCACTAACAGCATTTTCATATCAGAAAGTGGTTTTCCATATTGGGGAATTGTGTCAGCTGTGTTAAAGAGATGTTACAACTCTATGGTCTTAATGTAAGCAAAAAGAAAGAACAAAACCAACAAGTTTGTATAATTGAAAATATAATTCACTTTCCTTAAATACAAAGTTAAAAAGTAAAAATAACTTACAGTATATTGAATGAAATCCTGAAGTCTTAAATGATCTATCAAGTAATCTGAATGAGTTCCCAAGTATTTCAAATGATGGTCAGTAATATACTGATTTATACACAGTACAGAGAATATGATATAAATCCCCAAATGTTTTTAAAATAATTCATAGTAATCTCATGACAGCTATAAATCCAAAATGTCTTTCAATGAATTCACAGTAATCTTGTGATAGCTATAAATCCCAAAATGTCTTTAAATGAATTCAGAGTAATTCTGTACAGCTATTAATAAAAAAAAAAAATCTGAATATTTTGCACACAGTATTCCACTGTTCCAAAGAACAATTAAATTAAATAAACAAATTCCTCTCAATAAAAATTTCCCAAGTCTGGTGATACTAGCAAGAATGCCTACAGTATTTGCTGCCCAATAAGACAATACTTTTGACTAGAAAATCTTAGCTTTGTCTTATACTCTGAATTGACTTATGTACAGATTTTATCATCTGAATCACTTTATCATATGGCACATAATATTTTGTATTGAAAAAAATTCTCCAAAAGTATGAAAAATAATGTGTAAAAAAAATATATTTCATTTTGAGGAAGATATCATGTATGAAAAAATATAGGACCCCAAATTGAGAAGGATTTTATACAATTACATGATCGTCAGTATTAAAAATTAATGTACATCAGATGTAAATGTGCTAAAGCAGCATGCATTAGTAATATACGTTGTTTTTAATATACATTGTTTAAATTTTATATATGTGCATTAGAACTGACAAATTAGAAGATCAATAACCATGAGAAAGACATTCCATTACAATTTTCTTATTGCACCTCATGATCAAATAAAAATTATGCCCCATTATGAGAGAGAGAGAGAAACAAGAGAGAGAGAGAGAAAAGAGAGAGAGAGATATCTTGATGATTGTACGGTAATTTGTATTGTTCACTTACTTGATGACTGTGATCTTACTCATGTACAAAAGTACAGTACCATAGCCCATTATCAATTTAATACCACAAGGTAAGCAATTCCTTCTAGTTTTAGTTATCACTTCCACTGTTCATGAATTAAGTGGCTTTGTAGTGGTATTTACATGCTAATTAAATATGTTACAGCTGTGGTCAGGTTTTCGAAGCTAACACCTGTTTGAGGTCAAGATTCAGCAGACCAGATTAGATTAGTGCTGCTACCAATATGGAAATGAGGCTACCCATGGTTATTATGAATAAGGTACTATATAATGTAAGGAAATGCCAGGTGGTTACTCACGTAAATGTCTCAACCACTGACACCTTTTCAACAGCAATTACAGTAATATATAACACAAGCAAAGATCAAAAACAATTGCCGTCTAAGTACAGAAAGAGTACATGCACTTTAAAAAAATAATCTTATTTGTTGGGAATGGAGAGGTTGTTATAACTGCAACAAATATTAGCATGTGAAATGGTCATTCTTGGGATTTAACCTAAATGGAGCCATTATGGATATAAATATTGTGAATATTTAAACCCTGAAGGAGTATGATATGTATTTTCATAGTTTACATTTACTATTTAATTTATTAATGTTTTCTCATTTTGACAAAAGCTTCAGCTAAGCAGGGGCAATAAGGTAAAATAAAACCCAAAAATGAAGAGCTGGAATATCTCTCTCTCTCATATATACATCGGGCCATATTTTACTTTGATCATGAGGTGCATGAAGAGAAATGTGATGAAATACACATGCATCTCTCTATCTCTCTTCCCCCCAAAATTGTGGAAAAAGCATTTTCGCATTGGTGGTGCAAAATTTCCCTACTGCTGGTAATCTGAAATGGTGTACAGTGATACTTTTATTAGTTATGAAACCGTAAGTTATTATAATTTAATTCCACATAGCAATGTGAATTTTATCCTATATGTTTACTCAACCCAGATTCATTTGAGTGGATCACTCTTTGATTTCAGTCCACTGCAATGAAATAACTGAAAGGCACTTTACTGACATAAATGTCCATTTCCTTTATGAACTGATTAAAAGAAATGAATGAGTCATTAATATTTTTAATTGATTATACATAGGATCAGCTTCAGTGTTTGATATCGTGTTTTAAACAATTATTTTAATGAAGGAGTGGTCAGTCTTTGCATTTTAACAATAAAATTACAATATTATTGGCACTTTATTGGTAGCTGTCAAATGAGGTAATCACAAGGATGGTCATAAGGAAGATTCACAGAAGGAAAATTCATGTAACAGAAGAGGAATAAAATATAAGGCTGCCACTTAGTCTGAGGTAGCTATTTTTCCAGTGAGAGGAAAGTCAGACTCAGTGGCAGCCAAAAATGTCAAATATGAATCAAATATGACATACCTAAGGGACAAAGAAACTTATGTCACATTGGGCTGATAATTATCCCTGGCCTGAATTCACTAAATCTGAAGGAAACATGTTTTGCAGTTATTGTAAGCAATATCCCATTCTGGCATGGGTTGGATATTCTGCTAGTCATTTTGACAATAGAACAGATGAATTCAGGATTTAAATAAGCCCGTCTCTTGACACTTCTGGACCTCATAAAGTCTGTGCAGTTCTGTATATACATGACACTAGCCAGCATATGGAGAAAATCCACTAGGAAAGGCTTTTTTTAAATTAAATGAAATTGAAATGAAAAATAAAATAAAATGAGAGCTCTCTGTTATGTATATATATATATTATGTATATTATCATTCATGATTACAATTTGTAAGGGTTACTTATTTAATAATTTACTAGTTCAGATCATTGAAGGATGAATATGTCTTACATATCTTAATGTTTTAGCATTCTGTACAAGAGAATTAATACTCAGAATTACCGTATTTGCTGGCCTATAAGTCAATGCAGAGTATAAGTTGAATGAGCAAATTTGGTAAATTTTCCATCCTTCATCCATATATAAGTCGATGCTAAGTATAAGATGAGGCCAGATCAGCACCTCGGCTTTGTCTTTTTTTGCTTCTTTCCACAGAGCATCACAAATTTTATCTGATCTGTAACTCAGTAACCTTTCCAGCCTGGATCATTAAATGTAACTAAAAATCCCTAATTTGTTTCACATGAAGTATTTTAAATGTATTGCATAATGATGACAACCTGAAAACTTATTGAGTTACTTCTCCTTGGGCCTAGTGGTTAGATTGTCTGCCTCGAATGCGGAAGGCTGCGGGTTCAAACCCCGGCCAAGTCATACCAAAGAAAAGCTTAAACACAAACTTGAACCAAATCTACAAAGCATAAAATATGGATCACAGTGACCTACTTTTTTGATCATGGTGTTATATTTATTAAAATGCATCCCACCCACCAAGTTTCCTGATATGGTTCCATGTATTGCATTATGGAACTGCTCCGGTGGCCTTGTGGTTAGAGCATCTGTCTGCAATGCAGGAGTTTGCAGGTTCAAAATCCAGCTGAGTCAAACCAAAGACATAAGAATGGTACTAACAGATGCCTTGTTATTCTCTCAGCATTAAGAGGTTAGTGTTAGGACTGGTCAGCTTGGTGTCAGGATAAAGTGCCTGGGTGGGACATCATGCTACATGTCTGTGGCATGATGCCCCAGTGGTAGACATCAATAAAAACTGTCACACTGCAGGCATAATAGCGATATGACTGAACAAAAATTTAAAACACTACTAATTAATCATACCAGATTTGTCTGTGGGCACCAGATGGCTGTCAATGTGAGTTTGAGTCTTGGATGTGAGTATGTAAGAAAGCTGCCAGTAGCTTCCAGTGGCTTGGTGGCTCCGACCAGGATTTTCTTGGGTTCTTCCTGTACCAATTATACTGGCCACCATATATAGCCTATCTTGCATTAAGAAATGGTGTTAAACCCCATCAAACCTGGCCCTCCCCAATCTATTTCTTTTTAAGTGTTTTGATTGACAAATCATTTGGTCGCTTAGCCCAATAAGCAATCAAGCAATAATTTGCCTGACATGTTTTGAAATAGGAAAAAGTTCTTGTCCCAGATTAGACTAGCACTTTGGAAAATTGTACTTGTCCAACTTCAAAAATGATTCATCCAGGATGTCAGGCTATGGGATTTTATCAGCCCTTTACCCTCTCCATGTAAATGTCTTGTGGCTTGACAACAAACCTCTACCTGTAGCAGTTTCTCTCATATCCTCTTCCTGTGAACATCTTGCGGTTTGACTAGACTACAACCTCCTACCTGTAACAGCTTCTCTTGTACCCTATCCCAATGCACTTGTCGTGGCTTGACAACAGACCCCTATCTGCTGCAGCTTCTCTCATACCCTCTTCCTATGAAATTCTTGTGGTTTGACTAGAGACCCCTACCTGAAGCAGTTCCTCTCCCACCCTCTCCCTGTGAACCTCTTGTGGCTTGACTGAACTTCCCTCTTCTATTGGTGTCTGCTTGATAATTAATTTCCCATCTTTGTATGTTGCTATGGCCTGCAATCAAATTATTATCTAAATAAATATGTAAACTGTGATTTATTGTACGTTCCTCCACTACCTGAAATTAACCTCCAGGACCTGCAGGATTTCACATTAGTTACTATTGAAACAAACTGCAAGATGTAGAAGTATTTGGTCAGCTTTGACAGCAATTTCAGATTCCACCACAAAGATTCTCTCTCTCTCTCTCTCTCTCTCTCTCTCTCTCTCTCTCTATATATATATATATATATATATACACACACACAGTGATGGACAATACACAAAATAGAATTTGTACATGCTGATGCAGGTAGTGAGGTATAAAATAACACCAGTATATTGACTGTAGTGAATGTAGACTAATGTCACCAGATGGAAAAACTGATCAACAAAGTCCAAAGTTACAGGTCCTTCTCTTCTGAAGTGATAAAATCCTATTAGTCTTTGGGTCAGCAGCTAGTTACTAAAACCCACAGGCTGCACAGTCTAATAATATTAATCCACGGGCTGCACAGTCTAATAATATTAATAATAATCCACAGGCTGCACAGTCAAATACTATTAATAATAATCCACAGGCTGCACAGTCAAATACCATTAATAATAATAATCCACAGGTTGCACAGTCTAATAATATTAACAACCCACAGGCTGCACAGTCAAATACTATTAATAATAATCCACAGGCTGCACAGCCTAATAATATTAAAGGCACAAGACTAGTATAGGATGCAATGGATACATTTATGGAGACCTGTGAAGAGTGATATAAAAAAATAAATCATGTCAATATATATCATTCTAGATATGTAATTACTATATATATTTACTATATATATCTAGCAAACGTTGAAGACCCACATTTTGGGTCAAATTCTCTCAAATGTATGTCCATGAAAATATTCTTCTCTTTCTCTCTCTCATATCTGTGTGTGTGTGTGTGTATATATATATATATATATATATATATATATATATATATATATATATATAATTACAACTCTAGGTCTTAAAACAGAAGTGAAACTGACAATTTAACTAAAATCAACAAGTTATTTATTTCTCTTCCATACAAAGCAAAAATCAAAGAGACACTTACATATTGTTAATAAAATTCCATATAATCCTAAATGTCCTATAACAAGTCCAAATGAATTTAATAGTCTTGAATGTCCCGATTTAACACAATGATGCAATCCCAGAATGTCTTTGAATGAGTTCACAATAATCCATAGTGTGTAGTAATTACAATTCATATTTAGGTAATACCTCTGACAGACTGAACTAAAATGGGAATGAATTTTTTATCAAATCCCTATTTACACATATTTTCACTTGACCTGCATCATAATACAATGTGAAGATTTCAAAAGGAAACTACTTGTCTAATTGTAAACAAGTCTGGTCTTGAATTCAAATGGTATATATATATGTGACTCCTTATGAGCTTGGGGATGTAGAAAATGTCTGGTAAGAGCCCCAACAGACCTAGGGATGTGTAACAGGGCTGGTAAGACCCCTTACATACTTGGGATGTAGAACAGGCCCAATATGAACCCCCATGGCCTTGCAGATATAGAATTTGTTAGTAAAAACCCCTTCAGACTTGGAAATGTAGATCGGTCCAGTAAGACCCCCCGCTACAGGCTTGCAAATGTAGAATAGACCTGATGAGACTCCCTATGCATTTGGGATGTAGAGCATGCATTAAAGTCCCCTTACAGACTTGGAGATATACCACAGGCCTCATAGACCCCTTACAAACCTGGGTATGTAGAACAGGCCTAGTAAGGCCCCTTATATACTAAGGGATGTAGTACAGGCCTGGTAAAACCCAATACATATTTGGGGGTGAGGCAGTGGCCTAATAAGACCCCTTACATGCCAGGAAATGTAGCACAGGCCTCGAAAAGCCCCTTGCATACTCGGGGATGTAGCACAGACTTCACAAGACCCCTTACAGATATGGCCAGCATGGCTTGGGGATGTAAAATAGTTCCAATTTGATCTCTTATTGATATGGAGATGTAGAATAGAAAAAGTTCTGCAAACCGTAACAGGCAAGTAAAGAAGACAGGAAACATGGTGGCCAAGTGGTTTCAGTGCTGGCCAAAAGGCGCAGTTGGAATTATACTATCAGATTGGTTTGGGTGTAGCACCCTTAAACAATTCCATACTGACAGAAAACTAAAATTAGAATCAATGTTTGTCAGTGAAATAAACTGTCACCTTCAGTTTTATTCCCTCTGTAACTTTCTCAAATTCCTCATCCAGTCTGAATGTGTCTTTCATTGTCCAGAAGGGTGTCTGTACAGCTAATGTGATCTGATCACCATTTATAGATATGATGGACACAGGTTTGCCTCTTGCAGCCATTTTCCGAGTGAAAAAATTTAATCCTTAAATGAGATATTAAAGCAAATGTTAAAACAATGTAATACAAAAATCAAAGTAAATTATATATTTATATAAATTTTCAAAAATAATAAATAAATGACTAGAAAAAAACGATTAATAAAAGAAAAAAATTATTACTGAAAAACAAAATATGATTGTTGGTACCACTGGCACTTGATTAATGGGGAAGCCAATGATAACACACTCCCGTAATTTGTACCAATAACTCAGAATTCCTAAACGATCCAGGCAGAACTGTAGATCGTAATGTAGTCCGAGTTTCCTCTGACCCTTGCCACCACATTTTTTATATTTGGACATTTATGTTGGGGTTACACCCCAACATAAATATCCTAATCGTAATGTTGACAAATTCCGATTTCGACACCTTTTTGGTAATATTATTTTTATTCAAGGTAGAATAAAACAGTGTAACTTATGATTAAATTGTATGTTGATTACTTTGTTGCTGTAAGTTTATTTTAATAGGATTATCTCAATAACTTACATCAATTTTTTGAGATTTAATACATACGTTCGTTATAACGCGGGAACGTGATCGGTGTTTCAGTTGTACACTAAATGGATGACCTACTTTGTAGTTTAATATTTCGGTTCCTATCTACGGAACTATGCCTGTCAATTCATCTGAAGTGGGGTCTAAGCTACCTAATTCCCTGAAGAAATCCTCTACATTTTCTCCTCTGTCAACCTTCCATTTTCCCACAAGTTTTTCCTTTATTTCCTCCAAAGCAGAACCCATGGTTGTTAAAAGTTCAGTGTATTATTCCGATTTGTACTTCGAACTTGTTGATTATTTTTGTCCAAGCCTACAGCTCAAAATCCTAAGCGGAAAGCTACTCCGGTTAAAAAATAAATAAATAAAAAAAAAAAAAAACCCAACAACCCCCCCCCCCCCAAAGAACCCCCAAAACACCCCAACAAAACGAAAAACAACAAACAAATCAAAACATAAAAAGACACCCACTCCCACCCCCAATAACAAAACAAAACAAAACATATGCACTTGTCTTTGATATATAAAAAATTTATTTGAAGTCGGAATTGCATTGACATAATAAGGAACATTGGCTCGTTCGGACTATTTCCCGCCCATAAACTGTTAAGATAACAATTAAACATTCGGACGTGCATGCACACAAATGAGCTTTCCTATGGTTAGGGTCGACTTGAGGTTTCTAGTTTGTTTGTGCGTCTAAATAGCTGTAGCGCAAGATCGAATTTCTAACTACTATCAGATCACGTGAGCTTTGATATTACTAGGTTTGACATGAGATTTTTTACTTTGTTATTTTGCCTGAATAGCAACAGTAAATCAACAGAGAATGGAAACGACTGCGTGTACAGTAAAACAACCATCCAACCCAGTCAATTACATCGATGCTTTCAGTGAAGGGTTTTGTGCGAGGATCACTTACCTCCCGACGAAGGATGTTTTAACCTGTTTTTAGCTGCACTTCGACCTCCCGCCACATATACAGAGTTCACATTATGTACGAGTATGTTCCAGAGGAATCCAAACAAAGTATTGGAAGAAGAAGAAGCACACAAATGTGTGGAAATACGTAGGAGTGATAATGTAGGGATATATATATATATATATATATATATATATATATATATATATATATTGTTACGTGTAGGCTCGTACAAAAATAACAAGAGAAAAGAGTGAAGCCAACAAGCTTTGTATATTCTAACAAAATAAGTTATTTCCTTGAAAACAATGTAAAAATTGGAAATAGGACTTACGGTTTGTGAATATAATCCAAAATTTAATCCTAAGATTGAAAAATACAAGTCCTATTACTAAACACTTCTAACAAAATCCGGGTCCGAATCTCGACAAAATTCCAATATGGAGGCGATGACGTCAGATGAAACCGTTGTACTGGCGGTAACAGATCCTCGCTTGAATCACAGTTTACGTTTCCGTATAACTCCAGAATAAATTTCCACTGAATTCCTTTGTCCCAGAACTTTTTATAAAAAAAGTACACTTGTTTAGTCTTCTAGAGAATAAACTATTAAATTCCAAAAACAAACGAACTTCAAATTGGCAACAACAATTACAAACACCTTGTTCCCTCAAGGCGTTAAGAATGAATCTCTCTCTCTCCATCTAGTAGGAAATGGCTGTTTTAAGCCTCGATTTTAGGTCACATGGTACTCTACGTGATAGTTACGCGATTTACTAATTTGAACATCGCAATAAAATAAAATGCCATTTATCACGTATGCAAGAATAGCCCTATCTAAGAACCAAACTCTTACAATGAAAATATATAAAAAAGAAAGGCTGTTTATAATCCAGTTAACACGCGGGTCGAAATGTCCTTGGAAATAGCCAATCGTTATCACTCAATGTTTACCAAACCTGTGTACCAGAGTGAACTAAAAATAATACTTCTGTAATAGGTTTTACGTTCTAAATAACCAGAATTTACTTGAAAAAATATCGAATCCCGTGAAAATAATCATTACAATAAAATTTAATGAAACAAAATTAAAATATTTTTTTTTTTTTTTTTTTAAACTAACACACAAGCAATTTAATTACATATACGTAACGCCATGGACTTCAATTTTCGTTTCGTTATTTAATATTTCGTTTCGTTAAAGTTTATGTTGTGATTTTAAATGCTTGGCGGGCTTTGTAGTGCCATCTAACGTCTTAGTTTGGGTCACGTGATTCCGCCTGGGGGTATATATATATATATATATATATATATATATATATATATATATATATATATATATATATTGTAGCTGCTTTGGTCGTGTGTTAGGAAGCGGTATAGAGAGAAGTGTAGGAGTATAACCACCTCGCCAGAGCAAGCACACTTGGTCTTATTTCGTTGGAGAGGAGAGAGCCAGGCTAATGAATCTGAAAAGAATAGGGACAAGGTCTTTCGTCGACCAAAAGCCCGGCGCCACAAGGTTCGTCCAAGAAATATACAGGTCTTGTGGTAATACACGTTTTTGACAGAGTATAGCTCTTCTTTCATCATTTCGCACTGTCGTCTCTCTCTCTCTGTCGATCTCTATCAGATAACGACGCCATTCGGCGACAGCCCTGCGACCAGTCGGCGACCCTGCGACCAAGTCGGTGACCAGAGGAAGACCAGTCGGTGACTGCGATCAAGTCGGCGACCAGAGGAAGATCAGTCGGCGACTGCAACCAAGACTGCGACAAGCCTGCGACCCATTCTGCGACCCATTCTGCGACTCTGCGACAGCCCTGCGACCAAGTTGGCGACCAAGACTGCGGTAAGTCTGCGACCCAGTCGGTGACTGCGACCGAGACTGCGATAAGTCTGCGACCCATATTGCAACAAGTCGGCGACCCAGTCGGCTACTCTGCGACCGAGTCGGCGACCCTGCGACAAGTCTGCGACACAGTCGGCCACTGCGACCCAGTTGGCGACTGAGACTGCGACAAGTCTGCGACCCAGTCGGCGACCGCAACCAAGTCGGCGACACACAAGAAGCCAGGAATTAGACGGTGTCCCGCTGAGGTAGAAATCTGTCACACTCTGGAGTGCCAGTCCTTAGACAGATTCAGTGGGGTATCACTCCAAATACAAGACCTATCTTAAAGAACCCGAGACAGCGAGACTCGGGGTGGTGTAGCCGAGGGAGTGTTCCGCTACAATATATATATATATGAGAAGTAAATTGATAGCGGCAAGCAAACTTCAAACTAAAGGCAACCAAAGGCTACAAGCAAGATACAAGAACTACAAACTAAAGACAACCAAAGGCTACAACCAAGATACAAGAACTACAAACTAAAGACAACCCAAAACTACAAGCTAGATACAAGAACTACAAACTAAAAGCAGCCAAAAGCTACAACCAAGATAAAAGAACTACAATCTTGAAACACGACTCAAACGGAAGAGAAAAAATAAATGTATCATCCAAAAAGAGGAGTTAATCAATCTGAAAGTAATTCTTGTTGTGTCTCAATAGTATGTATGTTTGTTTGGCTTGCTTGGTGTTTGCTAAGAAGTGTAGTAGATAGTAAAAATGTAAAGAAATCTGGCACATTGTCTGTTTTAGGCATAGCCCAGGTATGTCTTTCATGTATTAAATCATTATTGCAAGTTTTATAAGTAACTGGTTTTAAAACACGTGTTTTTGGTTTTGTAATAATTAAAGTAGAGTATATTTATTTATATTGCATCTATATCTATTTCGTCATCGGTATCAGTTTTTTTTTTTTTTTTTTGTTTAGTTTGTTTTTGCTGTTGTTTTTTGGTGCATCTGGTATGTTCCATTGTGGAACTTTTCTGTTTTGACTTTGTGCTTTGTTGTTTGATTTCTTGTGCATGGTTACTCTAGTTTATGACCTTGGACAGTCTACAGGTAATCCTTCCGTCGTGTGCATGAATGCTCTAGTTTATGACTTAGAGGTTTAGCTGTTCACACTATTTGCTGGATAAAGATTAATTCGACAAACCAGCAACCACTAGTGCCCTATCAGCCTGAAATATTTTATCAGCCAATCAGGTAAAGTCTTATATCTTCCCGTTTGGAGATGGAGCGGTAGGTTTGTAGATTATGAATGTGTGCCCAACAAGTTAATTCACTGTCAGATATCTGAAAGCTGCATTTTCATTGGCTATGTCAGTGGACAACAGCACATGACGTAGAGACCGCTGTGTTACCCTCACATAGGACAGTGGAGATCTGATTCGAATCGGATTGACAGGCCAGAATATACTTGGTAGAGACTAACCGACCGGATAAAATGTCGCGAGCAGGTTCTTTACTAATAACGGGAGCAAACAGGGGAATAGGATTGGAAACTGTCCGACAACTGGTTGCAATGGAAACTGGACCTAAAACTATTTTTGCTTGTAGCAGAAATCCCGAGAATTCCAAGGTACTTGTACAATACTATTACATTAGTATATTTGTTGAAGGAACCACCATCTGTATGGGTGGCCGTTCTTCATATATGATGTTCAATACAGACCTCTCTGGTTACTTAGAGAGGTCTCTAATACAAATTAATTGGAGAGGTCTATAAATCAATTATAGACCTCTCTAATTCAATTATAGACCTCAGTTAATAATTATTGATGCCCATGAATTGAATCACAGACCTATCTAAATGAATTCAGACCTCTACAAGTGACTAAGAGGTTCTTTTATTCAATTGCAGAGAATTAGATACCCATCTAATTTTGGCATTGGTTCAGCAAATCCATCAATGAATTGTAGTTGTCTTTAAATGAATTATACACCTCACTAATTCAGTTATAAACCCCTCTTATTAATTTGAAGAGGTCTGTAAATAGTGTTTCCAGGCTTCCAAACCTAACATTCTGAATTTTTGTTGAGAGTACACGCATGCGTACTAGGTTTACGCTACGAACCAAACTGGCTGCACCACAAGAAAACCAAAATATATAGTCCAGATATCGATAGAGATAGTCTGAGTCTTCTCAGATCCTTGCCAGCCCATTTTTGATATTCAGACATTTATATTGGGGTGTACACCCCAACATTAATGTCCAAATATCAAAAATTTGGTGGAAAGAGTCAGAGGAAACTCGGACTACGATAGAGAATACGATCATGAAACAAACAACTGAAATATATTACTATGAAAGTATGTATAACGTGGCTATGAAGAGTCAGTTAATATAGAACACAAATTAATGAATGTCTGATGGCGATATCATAAAATTCCGACGTTTGTTGATGATTTGTATTTGATCATCTCCTTTGCCGACGCAATTAGCAAAGGATTATCGAAGAATTTAATTGATTGTTTAACAGATATAATTTGACAGCCACACCCCTTTAATCACTTTATATTAAACTAAAGCTATCCTGAGGTGTGAATACCAGGATACAATTAAGCGAATAATTATTTTTTTCATGTATTAGTTCATTACCGAGAAGTTTGAACTGTAGAAATTGTGTTGCTCAGTATTTAAACGTTATAAAAAAAGAAACACAAATGGGAATACACTATAAGAAAAGGGGCAAAATCCTAATCACAGATTAAAACAGTTAAACATTGTATAATCAACATTTTTAGACTGCCATTATACTCCCCCGCTGTGTTAACTGAGTTATAAGTAGCCCGTGTCTGCTCAGTTATTGTAATTGTCATACGCGTTGACCCGTGTTGATCGAATTACAGTAGCACTTCACTACCCTATACCGTAAATATTATATCAGCAAAAATTATTTTCCAGTATTGTATATTAACAATAAATACTTTCTAGTAAGAAAGTTAAAAAAAGCGCAAAGAGTTTCTGTCCTTGCCTTGTACTGCCACTACGTTATTGGGTTGAATGTATATTTTTAGATAAAGCACGATGAACAGAGACAAAGCAAATGTTTCTATTTGTAATATATTTATTTATGTAAATTCGGTATCAGCAGTAATTTTTGATCCAGTATTGTAAATATATAACGTTTCTGTACCATCTTTTCTCTGTCTTTACGTGTCTTGTTCCTTCAGTCAATGCTTGGATTAATTTAATATTTGTAGAATGGTACACAGATACATTTCTTGGTCAAAAAGAAAAATGGAAAGTAGAAGTAACTTCCGCATGTGAAAATATTAAATTATTTAAGAAAAGAAAGAGCAACATATGGACAAAGCAAACATTCCGGATTCGTGTATATTTATTTTTTTTAAAATAAATTTTGTATCAACAGTAAATATGTTCCACTATTGTCATTTTAAATTGTCTACGTGCCGTCTCTGCGTGTCTTTGCCACGTATTTGCGTGTCATTGTCCTCTATTTGCGCATCTTTGCCCTCTATTTGCACGTCTTTACCCACTATTTGCGTATATTTGACTTCTATTTGCGTATCTTTGCAGTGTTGAGTAGGACCGAATGTGCATAAGGGAGAAATTCTTGTTGGACAATGTTATCGAATTGAGACTTAGACGGTGCTATACCTGAATTAGAGAGGTCGAATTCTAATTTTAGAGGTTTGCAGTTCAGTTATAGAGGTCTACAAATGAAACAAAATACTGTATTGAGGTTACTAGTTGAACTGAGAGGTCTATGATTGATATATAGGGCTCTGTATTTAAATTGTAGAGGTTTCTAATTGAATCGGAGACCTCTCTAAATAAATAGAGACCAGTATTGATTTGAATATATGTAAAAACGGCCGCCCTTACATATGTCTAGCAATAAACGTAAAATAATTTCTATATTCACGCCTACATTACTACATTATATGGGAGTTCCAGTTACAAGATATTGCACTAAATGCCCTTCGTCGAAACAACCGTGGGTGGAATTTCATTGCATAAAGGCATTTTGTTTTCTTTTGTCTCGGCCATAAGCCATTGACCATGAACGTCACAGCTTTTAAGCTAATGTTATACTTTCCATCCCCCACCCCCTTTATGTTTTTGTTAAATTTAATAGTAATAAACATTAACGACATCATTATCATCGTTGTTATCGTTTTTGTCGCAGCTAGAATGATCATAATTTTTGATGCCGTTGTAGCTATTTTCATCATCAGCGTAGGCTTATTGTAACCATCGTTGTTATTTTGTCATCGCCTGCATGTCGAGAACATGATTAGTTTGCATCCGCGTCGTCGTCGCCAGGGCCGTAGGGAGCGATCACGGGCACTGGGGAAAGAAACACCCAGACCTCTCCTAGTTCTTGTTGAAACAAAATTTTTCTTTTATAAAATTAAAAAGTGTTGTTCGGCCTGGGCCCCCTTACGGGCCCGGGCTCAGTGGATTATATCCCCGGTTGACCCCCCTTCTTGTCGGCCCTGGTCGTCGCTTTCTTCGTCGTTGTTCTTAACACTTTAGAACAGTATCTTAATCTGTAGATTTTCGCACACCCTCCCATTTGTTTGTACTCCCCTCCCGGCTTTGAAAACAAAAAGCATAAAGGATATCAAATATACGCAAAACTTTGTCTTTTCATTCACTGATTTATAATTAATGGCGTATTAACAGTGGAAGCTCCCGATGTAAACAAGCAGTCAGACTGCTCGCTGTTTATTTCTCGTTTCTAGAATTGTCTGTTTCAGTAACAACCGTGTCGTGAGCGTTAATATTTGCAATGTCTAGTGTTATGTATATTTACTTTATATGTTAGTTTTTCTTCATGTTTATAAAAGTTGTATTTTCTACTTGACCCGATCGCTCCGGTGGTCTAGTGGTTAGAGCGTCCGCCTCGGATGCGGGAAGTAGCGGGTTCGAACCCAGGCCGAGTCATGCCAAAGACTTTAAAAAATGGTACTAACAGCCTCCTCGCTTGGCGTTCAGCATTAAGAGGTTAGTGTTAGGACTGGTCGACCTGGTGTCAGGATAATGTGACTGGGTGGGACATCATGTCACGTATCTCCGGCATGATGCCCCAGTGCTAGACATCACTATAAACTGTCACACTGCAGACATCGTAGCGATATGACTGAAAAATTATTAAAGCTACGTTAAAAATCTAAATCACACACACACACACACACACACACTACTTGACCCTGTCAAAATCAAGTTAACTGTGATCCTTGCTAAAGGCACTATCAATTCCTATTTTTTGGTTAACAAATAATACATAGCTAATGTATTTATAGGAGTTTAGGTTTAATATTAGAACCGTTTAATCAATAGAAGCAAGCATTTATTAGGTCTGGGTCATGATTATTTGAATTCCCCCATACAAATACATAGTCTACCTGCTGTTTACTACATTCTATGTTATGGTTTTAGTAACAACATGTTATAGAATGAAAACATTCCATTACGTCATAGAAGTTTCAGAAAATACTAATTGTCATCAAGGTCAAGTAGAGGGCATTATAATTTTGTTTATCTTGAAATTATTCATTCTTACTGTAAGATCTTGCACAATCTTTGTATTGTTGTGTTCAGTATTTGATATGGGTGAACTTATTTACTCAGAATATGTATTCACTAGAAATACAAAGTGCTCATTAAAAATATTCTTGGAGAGAGACATTAACTGGGAATTATAGTGAATTCAAACAAGGACATCTTGGATTATATTATTGTGATTCATCAAAAGACTGTTGTCACATGACCATGTCTGCGGTCACAACAAGGATATCAATACCTTCAGCGTTGGATCATATTTCGAACACCACTGAAATTTAATTAAAACTTGATTCATTAGGACAGGTGATAGAACTTTGTGGACTATTTTTGAATTTAATTCGCATTGCTTTAAGTTTTTTTTTCTTCAAATTTTCATTTTGTATTCTAGGAAAATAAATTTTTGGTTTGATCGTGCCAAATTTGTTGGTGTTCACTCTTTTCTATTACTTAATTTAAGACCATAGAGTCGGAATACTAGTCATAGTACTAGTTGCAATAGTTCTAAGACAAATTGAACAAGTAAACAAGAGGAAGTCTTTTATATGTTATGTATATGTAATTTAATTACTTGCTTGTTAGTTTTAATTTTTTTTATTTTTATTTTATTCCATTACATGTTACTGTAATGATAATTGTGTCTACTGGATTTGATTTTTTTTAATAGAAATTCAGTTCATTTCTATTTGACCTGATAAACAAGCCAGTTGTTTGAAACATTGTATCTTTTGGTGACCTAGATTCAGTGCCAGTGTTAGTTCTGAAGTAGACAACATTTTTTATTATTCATTTCCAGTGTGGGAACCATTGATTTTTACCTTAGGCTATACTAGAGTACTTAATAATTCTCATGTAATATTTCTTCGTTGCTCTTTAGAGCGGTGATCACGTGACCCCATCTAGGACTCTGTTTTGTTATTAGTTGGGCTTATAACTCCTGGTATTATAGTGAAATAGCCAGTTGTGATTTAAACCTTTGTAGCTCAAAGGTGTTTTTGTAGTGACCAGTTAGAGTTGAAATTTTTCTGTTTTTTGGAATTAGTAATCTATTTACCCTGGAAAATACTAGTGTTCATCAGAATTCTTGGACAAAGACATTTATCAAAATTATTCGGAATTCTAAACTGGAATATTATTCTTTGTGATTCAACAAAGAACTGTTGACTCGTCAGGATAAAGCAGACCATCGAAGACGTCATCGCCTTGCATCTGGACTAATTCTGGATTTGATTCATAAACCGTAAGTCGTTTATCTTATTTTTATCATTTTTTTCCCCTCGGGAAATAAATTATTTGTTAAATTTTACAAAGCTTGTTGGCTTCACTTTTTTTCTTGTTACTTTTGTACGAGTCTAGACAAGTAAAATATACATGTGATAGATGTAAATCCAAAATTCACGGAATTATTGAGATTTTCAAAGAAGGTGAACTACATCACAGCTGTTGCTTGAAAACATAGAATAGTGCAAGAAAATATGTGTTACTAAAGAAACTCCCGTTTGATTCAAAACGCCAACAAATCGAAAGTGATTGAGACCCCCCTGGCGTCAATCAGGTTGGAAATTATAAGTGTGAATGTTTTGTGCATTTTTTATATTCTCGATGCCTTCTGTTTTTAAAATCGGTAGAGGGGTACAAACCAACGGGATGGTGTGAAAATCCATCGTTTTGATAGGGATTATTGGATGGATATTACTCCATCTACCTTAAGCAAAATTCTAGTGGGTTAGGGATTAGGGTATCAATCGACCCACTTCAAGAAAAATCATCGGGTGAAATTGGGGGATCACTCAGTCCACCTCAGGCAGACCGCCCTCCGCGCCCTCGGCCCATGCATATTGCAGAGAGCCGCTGTAGCTCAGTTGGTAGACCGTCCGACTTGTAATTTGAGGGTTTCAGTTTTGATACCTTCATGGCCTGCTTGGATCGAGTGTTTGCTTCAATTTCTCAGGCATGATATAGCCATTAATGGCTTAAAAGTACAGTAAAAACCAATAAAACAAATGAAAAATCATGTTATACTATATTCTTTGTATAACAATACAACAAAAATTAGGCGAATAGAGATCTATGCAGTGTTGCAACCACTAAATGTACACGTATTTAATCCGTCTTGGTAATCGTATTGATGAAGTAGTGACATTAAATTCAAAACTCCACAAAGCAGGTCATGTGATAGGTCTATCATTTTCCCAACTAGAATAACATTTTATTATGTTAGACTGAAGGTAATGGACATGTTTTATAAATAGGGCTATATGTTCTGTAGAGCATAGCAAATGATATCCGCACATATGGGTCAGTGAATTTTCAGGTCAGCGTCATTAAAAGTAGTTAAACAAGCACAAAACCATTCGAATCGACAGCGTAACACGTCTCATTAAACACATGTGAAATGTTAGAATACAAAACATATAAAATTCTTTAGTATCGCCATGGCCTTTATCGATTTGTTTATGAACGAGAGATCAATACTCGGCGATCTTTGTTTGCCTTCCTGTGGTTTCTTGCAGTTGCATCCCGATACATGTATTTAAACAATGTCAGACGATACGCTTCTAGCAGCAAGTCCTTTTATGTCTATCGAAATGAAGATAAATTTAAAAATGTTGCTTTAACAATTTTTAAGTTATATCGCTACGATGTCTGCAGTGTGACATTTTATAGTAATGTCTATCACTGGGGCAACATGCCGCAAACACGGAGCATCATGTCCCACCCAGTCACAGTTTTATCCTGACACCAGGCCGATCAATTTCAACACTAACTTCTTAATGCTGAGCGCGTAGCGAGGCAGCTGCTAGTACAATTTTTATAAGTTTTTGATATCACTGCCGCATCTGAGACGGACGCTCTAATCATTAGGCCACCTGATCGGTTCGTATGTGTAAAATGAAATTGAATTGATACAGATGCGTTGTGATAACATGTGGCTATGAATATGGAGTTATTTGGTTACTGTATACTATAGCGCATGTATTCAAGGACGGCGTGTTCTAATGGAGCGATTGAGACCCCCCCCAACCCCCAAACAAAAAAACAAAACAACTTCATTCTTCAGAACCAGAGGATCATATTGTTGCTATTTAAACTCGGAACACTTACATGATAACATGGGCGCCCGCAGGATTTTTTGCAGGTGGGGTCGGGTCAGGACTTTGTGCAGTGGGGAGTCAGGATTTTCGGAGGGGTGGGTCAGTCAGTCACGGCCGGGAGAGTTAGTATAAGAAGCAGTCTGAAATTAAAGCTAATATTTATTAAGCGTTTTGAACAGAATCTTGTGACATATTTTCAGCTTCATTTGCATGATTAAACTTGTCGGAATATATATATATATATATATATATATATATATATATATATATATATATATATATATATATATATATATATATTTGAACTATGATTGGGGGGGTCACGTGACCCCCCTTGACCCATGCTGCGGGCGCCCATGCATGATAACATGTTGGATACAGGGTCATCTATTGTTTTGTGAACTTTTCATGAGCTTTGTTTGTTTTTTTTAAAAAATTTTTTTCTTCTAAATGTATTGCAATGTTGACAGTAAGGGGGTTTCTGGATCAAACTCTGTTTTTGTACTAGGACGACCTTACCATTGCCCCCAATGTTTGTATCAACAAATACGAAGAATATTTTGTTGAGGCAACAAAATCGATTTCTTTGTCGATTTCCTAACTCGAGGACCTATCATGGAAATCATCATTGTTGTCGTACAAAAATAGGGTTGATCCAGAAACTCCCCTTTTGCAAGACTAATGCGATTTTTATTTTATATTTTATACAAAAGTTTACACAGCCATATGTGGAGCTGTTTTTAAAGTCTCAGCTTTTGCTTTTATATAACTCTCATCGTCATGACAAAACAAGTACAAATTAATATTACCACTGATGAGAGAACCAGGTTCTAACATTATAATAAAATTTCCATACGAGACTATTGATTTATCGAGATAACACTTTTTTAGATCGTCATCAACTGTGATCTTTGTGTATTTGTCTTGTGATATTGGATTGTAAAGTTTATCAATAACATCAGAAAGTGAGTCAGCGATCAAAGCAATCTTACTAAAATATTTTGAATTTTCTGTGCGAACCAGAGACAACTTATCTTCTTTCTGCTTTTGAAATACGTGTTATATTTCTCATTGTCAAGCCTAATAGTCATAAGCTTACCTTGGACAAGAATTCTTTTCATCTTTAATATAGTATCCTCTACTGTATTATCTTCTATTATTTCTCATATTTGACACAAAATTTTACCATACCTAATTTTGCACAAAATTTACTGAGTATTGTTTTTCGTATTTCACAGCTCTTTTCGGTATCATATCAACAAGAAAATTGTCTTTGCCACGTAGCTTCTGTATCAGATCTAACATAATAAGCTTCTCTCCTTTTAGATAAGCTCGAAGTTGATTAAGAATTTTGTTATAGGTCACTATTACTATTTTACAAGAAGTATTTATGTTCTCTTATTTTGGCTCGATCTTTTTGTTGATTGCTGATAACACAACACCTATCCCAGAGATACTATCAGGAGTAATCGATCTGCTGTTCCTCCCGCTGATTCGATTCCAATTGGTCTGAATACCATAGGAATGTAGTTTAGCACGCCGATTATTTGACTGTAATATTTTCTTGCTCGTCTGACGCAGTAAAGTTTTTGTTTTAATGGTAATATTTATATTATTTGACCAGCACGTCCCAGTCGTTGTCTGAGAGACATTATGAGATATGATTGAAATCAATAATTTCTTTTCTTGTCATTATGAAACTGTTTCAGTAATTATTTCAGTTGACGTAGTAAAGGTATTTCCATCAGCAGCCTTATCAACTAGAGCACTATATTTAATATTAACAGGATCAGCAAGAAAATCTCTGTACTTCTACACTTCAGATGAGATATAATTATATCTGCTGTTAAAACTTTACGATCTGATTATGACAATGAAGGATCAAAATTTGTTGGTATTTCATTAATATCAATGACTATCACGAAAAATATATTCTGTTTCATCGATATCACTAACAACATAATATAACTGTCCCAGTTTAACATTTTTAAGTACTAGGTATTGCCTGAAAATTGTATATGCTGTCGCAAAACTCAAAAGACCGCAAAATTTCTGCTACATCTATATTTATGTCATTGACAGACAGGTTTAGATATCCAGCAATCAACTCTTTGATATTTTTTAAATTTTGCTTCTGTCAGTAACTTTCCAGTTTCTTTTTAAAAAAAATTTTTCAACGCAAGTTATTTTAGAACTATGATGCGCGTCATAATCTTTATCAATACTAGGCTCTACAGTTGTGATATCGTCAAGCTCCTGATAAAATATACCTCGTTCGACACCATCATATAACTCAATCCTATGCTCAGTTTCTGATATTTTGTTTAGTGCAGTATTAATGTGATGTACGGTATACATTTTTTTTTATCACCGGTGAGAGAGTCTATTAGAAATAGAAATGCTATTGTTAACAGGTTAGTATCATCACTATTACCTACCATTTCCAACAACGTCTTTTTATCATCAGTCTATGCTTAACACATGACATACTCGATGTTTAGCAAATGTGAGCTTAGGATTTATAAGAAACTTGTGTTTCCCTGTTTCAGCTAGTTTGTCAAGCTAATTATGAATCTTATTTAGTCGCTCTTACTCTGGTTGCTTACCACCATGAAATTTTGTTTTTACAAGGATAGATTTGTGCATAAATTCTTCCGACATTAGCATTTAGTCGACCTCGTAGTTGAAAGTTCCATATTTCTGCGGCGGCTGGACACGCTATTTTATCCAAAACCCACTTATTTCTCCGCTTGTGATCCACTCTGACCCGCCAGATATAGGGCTGTTAAACGCAAACGCATAATTTGGATTATTTCCGAGATAATAACCTGACACAGATGCAGTAAAACCCCAGTTATTATTTATTGCATCGGCGAGATGTGGAATTTGACCAACACTATTTTTAGCTCGTTTTGTACTACCACCAATCGCAAACGATTGGGCAACAACAATATCTACGCACTGTTTATTTACAAGATCAAATGCAACAGCAGGTACATACGTAGAAGTTAGTTTATTGATAACCATACCGATCGCACCTGTAATTGTGTCTCCTGTTGTTTTTAAAGATATCCGATATGGCAGTTGAATTATAAGTTGTTGCTATTTTGTTAACGCCCATGTTTAACGTACCTGTCATCTTATCACCGGATTTTATTACAAAGTTGTCTTTGACAAACTTTACATTTGTTATAAAATCGTTACTGGTCAAAGTTGTATCATCAAGTTGAGTATTAAATATTAATTTTCCGCCCATATCAATATTTCCAGCCATTGTTCCACTAACTAATGACAACTTGTTATTATCAAAGGTGCTAAGCTGTGCATAACTTACTGCTTGTTTGTTATTTATGTTAGCAAGAGGTATTCAGCTTGAAGATTTGTTTTTTTTCCCATTCATATTGGTATTTCCAGTCATTTTTCACCTCTCAGCTATAACTTGCTATTATCGATTGACTTAAGCTAGGCAAGACTTACAGCTTGTCTGTTATCTGCGTTGATAGGTGGATATGTTGTTTCAAGGTCGAGCACTCGCTGACCTGACATACTTAAATTACTTGTCATTGTATCTCCAAATATTTTGTGTAATTTGTTATATCTGCGCCAGCCGCGGTGGTTGTAGTTGCTGCTGTTTTATCTTCTGTTGAGCTCGTGAATAACGTACAAAATTTTGTGTAATAGCTCATTCTTACTGCGCGATAAAAGTTTATTAATACCTAGTATAGAATGAGCATAATTAACTTTGACACGGATCTGCTAATCAAACATCAACACACCCGTTACCTACCAGATTGTCATTATCTGATAGTAGGACGAACTGGATGAGGCAAAACTAACCCGCTGATGAATCTGTTACTTAACGACCTATTCAACTACGAGTTTAGTTTTACACTATAAATCAGCAGCAGGATATACACGAGCTGCTTAGTAAGTATAAAAAAACCTAAAAAATGAACTACGCACTGATGATGATATTTTTATCATAAAACAATCTGAAGATTTGATTCCTGTTGCCGAGCTAGATTCGGATGAGCATAAACTAATTGTCTTTGATGACACTCCGCTGAGCAACGCCGAGATGGATAAGATAAAATGTTATTTGTCATTGCCGTGCAATAGAAAATGTAATGCAGTCTATCTGGCACAGGGATTTTATAACGTCGATTGATTTATCAGGCAAAATACAGGTTGTTTTGTATTACTCGCTGGGCTCGACAACATTGACGTACAAAATATAGCACGCGAACAGTGGGGAGGTGTATAAAAATATAAATTCGCAGAGCTTTATCGTAAAGCAACTGGCTGGACGCTTGCATCGGGTCAGCTTTCTGCTCAGGGAAATTATAATTTCGTTTTATTTGGTTAGCTAGCACGAGATCGAAATCGCTTGTTCAAATGTGGAATAGACACGTTTTTGGACTGTGAAAATTAATCTAACAGATACTTATAAAAATGGACGCAAAACGAATAGAGGTTCTAAAGAAATTTGTTGCAACGAGAACCGTACTTAAGAAAAGGTTGAACAGGAACGTCGAGGTCAACAATAAAGAGCAGAGGACATTGCTAGACTTTTTAATCCTGTGACTGAAGCTGTACTTGGCAAACAGCCAGATATTTCTGCAGCATCACCAGAGGATGCCAAAAATTATTGGAGAAAGGATTACTTGGTATAGTTCAAGGACAAAAAAAACCCCAAAACTGCAGAACAAATTGTTAATCGAACAGGTAACCCGATTGCTACAGAACAAAGAGTCATATTAGAAAGAAAAAAATTGATGATATTATTGATAATGGTCTGAGCAAGATCTTTCAAAAAATTACTGATAAAGAATATGATGAATATTATAATAAACATGTTTTAGCAAATTATAGACACTATGATGATATGATGGACGTGGGAGAAGATGATAGAGCATATTTAATGAATTTATTTGATGATGTAAACAAGAGTGGTGATGAGACTTTCTCGAGTATATATAGGTCATCATCACCAGGTGAAGCTGAGAAAAATTTTAGGTTGATAAGAGACGGTGTTATAGCTAATGTTCACAAAATGGATATGCTGAACTTTTAAAAATATATAGAAACGGCTGGTTCTAATGGATGGAAATATTCTCAATACAGTAGAAAGGCTGACTCCCTTCGCATAAAGACCAAATCAAATTTTTGGTTCCGGTATCAAGTTCTATAACCCCCAAGCTGAAATAGTTGACGAGTTGATTCTATTACACTCATTATAGAAGCCGGAAATATGAGCACCGAAATCCACATCGAAATTGTTGATATTTTAGATGACCTCAGATCAAATGGTTATCTAACATCCAACGAATATCATATTTTACATAGTGATTTGAGTCGCTAACCGCAAAGCAATCCGAGTTTTATCTCTCAGAAAATAAGAATGTTTTCAACAACGTTAACACTTGATTCATCTCAACTACCGCGGACAGTGCAAACTTCTGTTATTTATAATCCACCAATCGAACTTAACAGAAAAGCGATAATCAATACGAAATAGTACTAGTATCAGCTACTGCTTGGCACACCATGGCAAATGTTAAACCTAGCATCAATGATGATTTTACATTCGGAGTAAGAAAAGAAGTGTTATCGATTGGTATTCTGTTAAGATAAAACAAGGCACCTATAACGTTATAGATCTAAACAAAAACAAAATAAAATATCATATAACCGCTGGCAGCAGCGGTATCTCTTCAGATAATTTTGAGTTCATTCCAAACTCTAATACGTTACGATCAAGAACAACACTTAAACACAACTTGTTCATCGATCTCAGTAAACAAGATCCTTGGATCATTACTTGAGTTCAATAAAGAACAATACTGCATCAGTTGAAAACAATACCGTATGATAGTGAATCAGCTGTCAGCATCACAGAAGAATAAATACAATTTTGATAAACTGCTCAATTGCAACTGGATCATTTTGAGCACGGGGTAGCCTAGGACAAACTATTTATAGTTTTTCTCCTGATGTTCCACCTGACTCGCTAATGCAGGTAAATCCAAGACAGATCATATACTATCCTGTTAGTGTCGAAAAAAAAAATCTTCTATCGGGAATACGCTTGACTGATCAATCAGGTCGAGAGTTCGATCTCAATAACGAAATTTTAACATATTATCTTCATCTGCAATCAACTAGCTAGCTAGTTGACCACAATTTTATCAGATATTTTTGTATAACAAAATGAAACAGAAAAATTTGTCATAGAAAAATCGTAGGAGCTTTCTTCGGAAATAAATTCTCTAAAATAATTGAAAATATACCTGGAATTGCAAATAAAGTAGCACCTATTGCGTTAGAGGCATCAAAAGCTTTTGCCATAGTAGCTGCATCTGCAGCAGGTACAACTGTCGGACCAAAGATGTCTGATAAAATTAAAGGAATTCCACCTATCGCAAGCGATAGTAATATAAAACAAGTAATTTCTAAAATATCACCAACATCAGAAACAGCTAAGGCGTTGATAAAAATGACCAACCCCCCCCGTCTATCTTCGCCAGGTGAAGAAATTATTAGAAAATTAGTAACTAAAACTAAATCACGTCCAGATATTGCCGCATTTTAGTGGGTTGCTTTTACAGCCTCAAACCGCATCGCGGTTCACGATTTTATCTAATAATTACAAAATAAAAAAATGTCGATAAAAATTACCTTGACCTGACCGAGGAAATAACAGTAGATAATTCAACAATAGAATTTGAATATGTTGAGTATCTTGATGCAAATTCAAATGAGCCTTACAAACTGGTATACGAACCTTTAACACACGTGATGAAGATGTGTTTCTGCTGTCGCATAAAGCCGTACTTGAAGTGCGAGGCAGAATCCGAACGACTGCTAATCTACCTGTAGACACTGCAGCTGAGACACCAATAACTCTAGTGAATAACGGTTGGAGTTTATTCAAAAGCGCCAGATATCAACTAGCTAATCAAACTGTAGAAGATATTTCTATGCACTTGACAGTAGCAAGTACTATTCTTATCCTTGTGTATTTTAGTGAAGATTATTCATGATCTGTTGCAACAAATATGCTGTTGTTTAAAGATACGGGAACTGGAAATGTTTCATCTGAATATAGACCAAATACTTTTAATGCAATTGTAGCTGGAGCTGATGCTGCTGCTGATAAGCTTCAGGGATAACCTTTCTTATTGATAATGCTGCAGCTCATGGACTTACTGCACCAGCTGCAGATGCAAATGCTAATGTTGTAAGAGCATAACTGACTACAGCTTGTAATATCCTTGGAATTACTGCACCAGTAGCTGCTGACACGTCAACTGAGATGATACCATTCGTAACAGAATAACAAGTACATCTATCATAAATATAGCATACAACAATGGTTATGCTAAACAACGAACATTCACAGACAGCTCAAGTCAAATAACAATGATGCTTCCGCGTTGCACAATATTCGGATTTTTCCGCGACTTCAGTAAGATATTTCGTGGTATCAATCGTATACTAATACTTGACCGAGCAGATATAAACGATTGTCTGATGAAAGTTGCAGGTGTTGATGATGCACAAGTTATAATTTCACGACTAGCTCTATGGTTGCCACGTGTCGTTCCATGGATTGAAAAAAAACCCAATCGATCTTGAGGCGATGTTGACCAGATTTATCAAAAAATTGTATTTTATGCAAAATAAAATTTATCAAATGGCAGTACCAACACATGGCAAATAACAACAGCACCAAGCGAACAGTTACCAAGACACTTAATTATTGTTTCAGCGACTAGATCGATGTAAGAGTCCACTACAGAACAATTCCGTTTTTGATTATCCATGTCAGACGAATATTTGGTAGAATAAATTCTAAGCAGTATTCTGAATGAGCGATCGAATGTAATTATACAGCTGACGCAAATAGACATGTATCTCGAACTTACATATATCTTATGGAAGCGATGCAAAAGTATCAGGATGCTGACAGTGGATCTCAAATTTCAGTTGAAGAGCTTTAGGAAACTTTATCCGATGTTTCATTTTGATGCATCTGTAGGTATTGTTATGGTTATACTATTATAGAAGTCCCACCCAGGCTCGATTTTGTTGGAAATAAAATTAGTGAAAGATAGATGTGAAGCTCCGAGCTCCCATTGAGCAATGCCGACGGTTAGATGGTTAAATATACAAAAAGGGTGAAAGTCAATGAATAACAATTTAATAACAATTCAAAAGTCAAATGATTCAAATTTCCAATTACACTTCCTCCGCTCGGCCCTTTAATAAGCCTATATTGCATCACGTGATTAGCAGTGTGGGATTGATTTCCACCTGTCCTTGTATTCTACTCGTTTGTGGTATTCTTCTCTCGCCTTTTTCTCCCAATTCCTTCTCTTCTCCCCGATATTCTCCAAATTCCTTCTCCGAACGAGCTATTGGATCAACTTCAGATATTGTGGTTATATCATCCAGTGTCTCACCAATTGTATGCTGATGACACCCAAATATACAAATCTAGCCACCCAACTGAAGTTGAAGCTACCATCCAAGATATAGAGAGGTGCATTTCTGATGTGAAATCATGAATGACATGTAACAAGCTGCAGATGAATGATGATAAAACTGAAGCCATTCTGATTACAACACAAAGACTTTCTCATTCACATCCTTTACCTCAGACAATAAATATCAGCAACACCATCATTAAATTCACACAGTGAGTACGAAACCTAGGTGTTGCTCTCGACAGTACTCTCTCATTGCGCCAACATGTCATGAACATATGCAAGGCTGCATATCTTGAACTGAGACGCATCAGCTCCATTCGCAAGTATCTTTCTGTTGATGCCACTAAACCACTTGTGTGTTCCTTAGTACTTTCAAGACTGGACTATTGTAACTCAGTTCAGTCTGGTTTGTCTCAATATCTACTCCAGAAACCTCAAAAAGTTCAAAACACAGCTTCTCGGATCATCCTTAGAGTACCACGATCAGAGCACGCCTCCCCCCTGCTCAGTACCCTACACTGGCTATCCGTTCGATCCAGAATTAAACAAAACATTTATTCACTGTGCTACGTTTCACTGACAGGCTCCAGTCCAACATACCTATCTGACCTCACCCATGTGTACCCATCAGCAAGATACTTACGCTCCTCTTCTGACACTCGTATTCTCATTATTCCCACTATGCAAATGAAATCATATTGACAATGTTCTTTTGCATACCAGGGCCCAGCAACGTGGAAAAAATTGCCCACTGAACATAGACACAAAGACACAGTGATCTCATTCAAGAGCGCTCTTAAAACTCACCTATTTCAGCTGCAAGAACAGACTTAAAGACCTAATATTGTTTCCTTACTTAAATATTTACAGTATGTTTTCTGTTTTGCTAATTTCGTCTTGTTTGTTTCTATTTTTTTAATCATATCATTATATATGTTTTTTAAGTGTTGTCAAATGTTGTAAAGCGCCTTGAGCTTCTCAAGAATAGGCGCTATACAAAGTCCTCATTATTATGATTATTATTATTCTTATTATTATTATTATTATTATTATTATTATTATTATATGGACAGCGGGACAAATTCCAGTTAAAGCAAATTATGCTATGCGCTAATTGTATCTAATAGATTCATTAGAATTGATACTACCAAGGGCAGCATGACTGCCCAAGTGTGAATGTGAGCGGTATAATTTTATCAGAGAAACGGCAGAATGAATTGATTTTCTAGCGGGAGGTGGAATGTATTGTTTTTCGAGGAAGAATTACTATCCAGGTTTAAGTTCTCTGTACAGCAAGCGTGATGTGCCAGCACATTAAATTTTATCAATCAAAAAGAATATAAAATACCATCAAATATACACGAGATAAACTTACCGCTGGGACAAGTTAAAAAAAACAAACTAGCACAGGCTATTATTAAACTACTGTCAGGTTCATTGAAGATAGATTTCGGAACGCTTTGCGTTCTGCCAGCAAAGCTGATGCTAACACAAAGGCAAATCAATAAAATGCGACTGGGTAAGCCATTTATCTTAAGTTTGTCAGCTGCGCAAGTTACTGTAATGGCTCGAAGTAAAGAAATAAGTGGAGGATTTCTGGTGCCTGCACTACCAACTGTCGTAGAAAAGGTACTACCAAAATTTTTGCCAGTACTATGAACATTCTGAATAGCTGCAACTAAAAAGGCTGTTTCTGGTGATGGTATTAAACAGTAATTTAGTGATTTGTCTAACGATTATAATACAAAATGCCTGGGAAACGTAAAACGGCAATGAAACGTAAAACAGCTGAAGAAAGAGAACCTCTAAGACAACGAACCGGAAAGCGGTGCAAGGTGGATTCATATGGCCGTTGCTAGCCGGAATAGCGGGAAGTTTACTTCCCAATCTGCTTTGGATAGGACGTGGGAGAGGACTGATGCTACCTGATACCCGCCGTTAAATAACTTTGAAATTCTAGGTAAACTGAAAGATATCAATAGATTTCGAGGAGTATTTTCTAAAGATACACTCAGACTGCTAGCGGTCCAATCACAACCCAGAGAGATTTGCTCTCTGCCAACAGCTGCAGGAAACTCTGTAATAAATATTAACAATTTTAATGATGGATTTGTTATACATTTGGGAGCACTTTACAACAGCAATTATGTTGATTCGTTTGGTCTACCTCCAAGTGATGTTATCAAACAGTACGTGCTATCATCGAGAAAGTACAAAAAGAATCAATTACTATTCTAATCAACTTCATCGAGTTAAAACTGTAGCTTGTGGATGTTATTGTCTTATGTTTATCAGCAAATGTTTTGGATGCAAACATCAGGGACGCAAGAGCAGAGTTATGGTGCAAAGCACCCCATGCAGTCCGCTAGAGGACTGGGTGATCTTCAGAAATTTACATTGCAGTTTATTCCTAAACCAAGCCTGGAAAACGACAAATTGCAATTTTATCTAACAAGCAAATATGTAAATGACTACTTATTGCTTCAGGTGCAGAAGTAAAATGGAAAACACAAACGAAACTATGGAAAAGACTAAAACTAACATACTAATGTTGAAAAGTATCTTTGCTACCTGTGGCAGAAAAAAAGAGTATGTTCCTTAAACGTGACTCACTAACTGGAGGAACGCAAATAATTCCAGATATTATTTAAGTCGGCTATTAAATTATAATAAGAATGCAAATCACGTCATGCAAATGTAAAGCTGAGAACAATCTGTGTATAGAGAAGGGTAAAGCTATTACTTACTATCAGTGTTGTAATCAGCGTGCTGTAATCGGATCCGGCTTAGATATTCGCATGTTAATTGGCAAATTACCGAAACCCAGCAAAGGATGGACATTGGCACGTCCCAGGTATATTGGTCCTTTGGAATCCGATCGATAAACAATTTGATGACAATGACACTCCAATTCCAGGAGAAGAACCGTCTAATCTGGTCGATTAAGTCGCAGTGCGTCATGACATATGTTACCATGACAACGAAAACAATAAACCTGGATGTGATCGTATTACGCTTGATGAGCTTTGAGATATGCAATGGAAAAGCGGCCTGTTTCACAGGCTGAGAGATGGAATTGATCGTAAACTAGTTCAAGGAATTACTGGAACTATACATAAACTCGTGCTTGAAAGGCCCGGTTTGGTAAGGCGCGTGCGCCTTAGCCCCTGCTCGGAGATGGCGGAGTGCAAAGTACTCTCGGATATGAACTTCACAAATTAAAATAAAGGTTTTCTAAACGAAAGGTCGTCGGAAATGCAGTTGTGTCATTTGGCCGATAGATCTTGCCGATATGTCGAATGCTTCTAAGTATAACGACAACAAAAGATACGCGATGAACGTAGTTGATATTTTTTTAGCAAATACACCTTTAGTATACCTGTTTCAGATAAAACAGGAAAAACTTGAACGCGATGCGTGGTATTATAATCAACACTGAAAGAAAACCAAATAAAATTTGGACTGATCACATAGCAGAGTTTTTTAATAGGCAATTCGAGAAGTTTCTAATGAAGAATAATAGCATAAAGTATATGACTGGAAATGAAAGAAAAGGTGTCATTGTCGAGAGATTTAATCGCACGTTAAAAGAAGAGATATATAAGCAACTCACAGCTAAACACACTAACATGTATGTTAATGATCTGCCAAAGATTGTATCAAATTACAATAACACTAAACATAAAAAACTTGGTATGTCTCCCAACGAAGCAGTTAAAAATCCAATACTGGCGAATGAGAATATGTACTGAAGACACACGTTTAAAGTCGGTAATCTTGTTAGAATTTGTTTAGTGATGAAAACATTCGAAAAAGAGTCACTCCAAACTAGTCCGAGGAAGTATTTGTTGTTAATGAAAGTTTAACGACAATACCTGTTACGTATAAGCTGAAAGATCTAGCCCGTGATAATAATCCCGGAGATGAAATTTATGGAAGTTTCTACGAACTGGAACTACAAAAGACGGATATATTCGTCATCGAGCGAGTAATAGCAGGAAAAGGTAAGCGAAGTGTGTAGTGTAATCAAAAATCTTTGATCCAATCACTATAAATCTTTTCGTGTTTCAAAAGGACAGACTTACATTTCACTGGCCTGCATAACGATAGCAAATGTTGTCTTCGTGTTGTTGTTAGTGCGGAGTGCTCGCACTCTCCCATCAGGTTAAAAATCGTAGCAAACAGAAAATCAAATTTTATATTTTTTTGATGACCATAAACATCTAGCTGTCCACGATTCATGAATGGCTTTAGCATCTCCCAGAATATCTGATGCTCAGAGATCTTAAAATTAAATTTGTTAATCTTTTTAGCGAGGTGATATTTTACATTGTACCGTGATTTTGCTGCTACAGAAATTAGCTCGTCTTGAGGTCTTATACATGGTTCAACAGCAAATGTATCCGCAACGACAGGATATGTATACATTTCTAGATCGAACCCGGAGTACTTTGCACTCTGATTATTCGAATCCTAATGCGCTTCGTCTTGACTGCTAGCAGTCGTTAGATTATCAGAATCCTGATGCAATTCACACATGGAGTGCTTTTACTTTACAGTATCACGATCGATACCAGAGTAAAGATCTGACAATCTTTCTGCGAACAACAAGCTTATACATAAGACTTTTATCGATTACTGTAATAAAATGCAGAACGAAATAAGACGCATCTTCAGAGCTAAAATCTTAAATATGAACCTGTTATTCGACGCTGTTAATTTATGAGCAATGAAAACAATAGAACATAAATGTGAATTTTATCGTTAAATACGATCCTTACTAGGCGTTTGGCATGTTACTGACAGATTCTGAGGTATCAGAACTTGCGAAATATATATAAAAAAAGTATTTGTTCGATATGACAGGGATACATGAAAAGGGAAGATCTCAGAAACAATCTGAAAATTGATCTGTAAATAATCTGCTAGCAGTGAGTGGAAAACACTCTTTTGTGCTGATTATTAAGACAATGTGGTGATACGCGGTGAAAGCAACATTATAGTAGAACGGGAAAATTATTTTTTTAAATCTTGCTCAGCAATGCTGAGGTCGATACGTCCTAGTCTAATCCGATAAGTAAACTTCAGACAAAAATATTTATTTCTGTCTGACAAGCAACGATGTCGCACACATATTTTAAACAGCAGGTGATTTATATTGAAAGAAGATTCTGCTGTTATGTACATTTAAAATTTAACTGTTTGTTAGTTTTAATTTTTTCAGTTCCATTACATACTATTTTAATGTAACATTAATTTCAGTTCTGTTTGACCTGATTGGCTTTTATAATTTTTTTTATTTCATTGACGTAAACAACTAACATTGTATCTAGTTGCTGACCTCGTTTCAAAATCAGTGACAGTTTTGGTAAACAACTTTTTTAATTTATTTTGTTATCTTTCTCAGAGTGAGAATCATTAAGTCAAGGTCATACCTAGATTATGTGACAAGTAGCATGTATCAATTGTTGCAAACTTCTATTTTGTTCTAGAAGAATGAACTTCTGACCCTCATCCGGGAATCTGTTTTGCGTCTTAATTAGCGTATAACTGCTGTTTTTTTTAATACAAGTTTGTCAGTTTGGCTCCAAACAATTGACATGTTATGTTGTTATTATGTTGTGATCAGTTTGCGTTGAATTTTTATTTTCTTCAAATTATTGAATTCAAGGGATTCTTTTCCCTGGAAATACATAAGTGCTCTGACAAAAGTCTTGGATAAAGACATTTATTGGAAGGAATACTAAATTCTAAACTGGAATAATATTTTCTGTGATTCAACAAAGGACTGTAGACACAACAGCACTTAGTTGACTACAACAGATGTCATCGCCTTCCATTTTTGATTTCATCGAGACTCGAACTCAGTTTTGTTCAGGACCTTTTATTATTAGGACTTCTATTTTTAATTCTTGGATTATATTTGGATTTATTTTGGAAAGCCGTAAGATCTTTTTTCTAAATGTTTGACTTTGTATTCTAGGGAAATAAATTATTTGTTAAATTGTACAAAGCTTGTTGTCTTCACTCTTTTCTGTTACTTACTTTAAAAGCATAGACTTGTAACACTATCCCCACTTGTTTTTGAGAAGGCGGATTTTGTAATACCATCAGCAACATATTTTACTGATGCTGAACAGATGTCAATGTATTGCTGCTGCTGAGATTGATGAAAAGTATATTTCTTCACCTGTGATAGATTTAGTTGCTATAACAAGTCTGATATTTGTAAAGTTGCCAGCATTTCCAGCATTACCTCGCCTACTGTTTTCTCTCAAAGTGACAAGATCAAGGTTCTCGAGTCTATTATCGATTTTGATTATGTTCCTATAGTCGATGACTAAACCACTTGGGATAGGCCCATGAAATACCTTATAAACGAGATGATGTGAGAGATACAAAACTTGTTTGGCTTCCGTTTCTCGTACTGTTACCAGTAAAAATCCACTATTAATGATACTTCCAATAACTTTTCTTGTTTTAATATTTCTGAGAATACCCTTGTCAGAAGCTTGATACAAATTATAAGTCGGATGTGGTTGAAACTCGACGTGCAAAGATAAATTGCTGATATTATTATCATTTACCTGATTGTTCACATGATAAACTTGAATCCCCTCTGGAATCGCATCACAGAAGAAGGTATCAATAAATTCATGTAAGAACATTTAAGGATTCTCGGTATCATCAGCACCTTTCACTTTTATCTTATAACCCGCTGAGGTTCTAATCCCAAACGAAGCTTTAGTTTTAAGATTAATCAATACTCCCAGCATATTTCCAGCATAGCAATGTACTTCCGGTGAACGTAGAAAATCTCCTGCTCACTAACCGTTGGCATGAATCCACTAACCATAATTTTGTTCATCTTATAATAACAATTTTGTTTCTGTAACTGACATTTTCGTATCGTATTAGAGAAATGTAAAACAGTAGATATAGCAATATTGAAATTGAGTGATATCGCAAAGAAAAAATTATTCTCGACAGAAAGCTGTCAGTTTAAAACAATTGCAACATAATTTGCTGGGTTTGATAATAGCTGAAAATGTGGTAATCAACTTTTACCAGTAAATTTCTCAGCTAAAAATTTATATCATCTACTTCTGCCAACAATTAAATCCGAGCTTACCACGCACAAGGATCTGAAAATAATAGTCCAATTTTATATTCAGTTTTCTAAGCTAAATATCTTTTCGGGGGAGGGGGGATACAAGCTACTCTGACGCAAGAATTCCAACAGCAACGCGAGGAATTTGCTGATCTTCATATCACGTCAAGATCTCGTCGAATTTTAACTGGGACAGATTTGACTTCGTTGTCAGATGATATATTTCAGGAAATATGAAAGAAAATCGACGAGTACACTGCATCAAGATCATTTCGGAGATTTGATAAAATAACAGAAATATAATTTCACACTGTGAAATATAATCCATTGCGAAATAGCTCATATATTGAGTTGCCAACTAAAATAAAATCTCAAAATGTTGAATAAATATTAATAACAGTGATGACACGTGCTTTCAGTGGGCTATATTATCGGCATTATTTCCAGTTGAAAGAAATGTTGACAGAGTATCGAATTACATTTGTCATGTTATCAATCTAAACTGGAATTGACTTTCCTGTTGCTTAGAATCAAATTAAAAAATTTGAAAAACAAAACAATCTCCTGTTAAAAGGAGGTATTAACGTGTTTGTGTCGGTAATGAATCACCAAAGATATATCCCAGATATATCAGAGATCGAGCATCACAAACAACAATAGACATGCTATTTTATAAAAATCATTATGCGTGGATAGAAAACCTTAACGGGCTAGTTGGAGGTCAGTATAACAAGAATAAAAAAGAAATATTTTTGCGTCAGATGCTTGCACGGTTGTAAGTCTCAGCAAGTACTTGATCGACTTCTCGTGTATTGCACTCATGTACAGCGAATACCTATGTCCGACGAAGATGAAACGATCTTACAATTTACAAATTACAGGCACAAGATGAAAGTGCCTTTTATAATTTACACAGATTTCGAGTCTATTTTACTTCCAGTGCTAGGAGCAGAAAATAACCCTGATAAATATTCGACAACAAAAATTCAAGAACATATTCGTTGTAAAATATAAAGTTGTCTTTGCTGCTGATAAACGTTTATCAAAATCAATAAAGATTTATCGTGGATCGGATCCTGCTGACTGGCTTCTGAAAAATCTTGTCAACGAGATTGATTTTATCCTGATGTTAGTCGCTAAGACAGCATTAATCAAACCGCTAACATTAAAACGAAAAGCCGATTTTGCTGTAGCAAAACTATGTCACATTTGTGAACGGATACTAGATCAAGATCAAGTAAAAGATCATTGTCACATAACTGGAAAGTATCGCGGTCCAGCACATGATAAATGTAATTTAAATTATACTGCACCAGATTTCGTTCCTGTTGTCTTTCACAATTTCAGAGGAGATGATTCTGATATTATAGTTGAAGCGTTCGGCAACAAGGATATAAAAAACCATCTGAAAATTAACAGTAACGATAAAATAAAGTTCATCCCAAATAACACTGAAAAGTACATGTCTCTAACACTAGGGAAGATAACATTTATTGATAGTCTGCAATTTATGGTAGCATCGCTGGACGAGCTTGTAAAAGGCTGCGGTCAGTTTGATAATTTGACTGAGTATTTGAGTGACAAGTCAAGCTTGTTAACAAGAAAAGGAATTTTGCCATACGAATATCTTGACAATCGAGGTATATTTAATGAAACAAGTTTAGCTGACAAGGATAAGTTTTATTCTCGGTTAAATCTTGAGAGTGTAAGTGATGATGATTATGCTTTTGCTAAATCGATATGGGACTCGTTAGACAGTAAAAACTTCTGTGATTATCAAGACTTGTATCTTATCACAGATATTTTGTTGCTCGCAGATATATTTGAAAATTTTAGAGATGTCAGTGCTGGTAATTGCGGACTCTGCCCAGCTTGGTATTATTCGGTATCGGGACTAAGCTGGATGCATTACTGAAACATAGCAAAATAAACCAAGAACTGTTAACAGACCCATATATATTCTGTTTCATCGAGCGTGGAATCTGAGGCTGAATAAGTGTCATAACAAAACAATGTGCCAGCGCTAATAGTAAGTATTTGCCCGACTATGATTATGCAGCGCCATCGAGTTTTATAACCTATCTCGATGCCAACAATCTTTAGGTGTATGCCATGTCCGAGTCTATGCCTGTTGGTGGTTTCAGATGGATCAGTGACAAGCAGTTTTGTTTTTTTATGAAAATGATAAAATCTTAACAGACGATATTAGTTATTTTGTTGAAGTTGAACTTGACTATCCTGTTGATCTTCATGATAAGCATAATGAGTTTCCATTTTGTCCAGAATCAATGCTGATCGACTACAGTTTGTTATCAGAAAAACAACAGTGTAAATCTATTGTAAACAACTCTGTTGGTCATAAACTAGTTTCTAATCTGCTTGACAATAGGAGATACGTTTTGCATTACAAAAATCTGAAACAGGCACTTGATCATGGGTTAGTGTTAAGAAACGTTCATGAGTTTTAAAATTTAATCATTCATATTATCGACGTTAATACTAGCGGAATATCTGTTGCAAAAACAGAATTCTTAAAAGAAAACCCTTTTCAAGCTCATGAACAACAGCGTCTTCGGCAAGACTATGCAAAATATCAGAAAGCCAGTCAACATTGAGATCGCTAATAACGTGAAACGTCGTTATGAACTTGTTGCATCTGATGATTTTGTCAGAATGAAAATATTTAATGAAAATCTAGTAGCCGTTCATAAAAAAAGACAAACTTGAAGTTGAACAATCCAGTTTATGTCGGTATGGCAGTACTTGATATATCAAAGGCACTAATGTACTGGTACCACTATGATTTTGTTAAGGCTGAGTGGCCTGATGCGGAGCTGTTATTTACAGCCACTGACGCACTAATGTACAAGATAGAATCTGATTATATTTGTCAAAAGTTTTACGATAGCCGAGATTTATTTGATCTTTCAGATTATCTAACAATGAGCGGATTTCACTGTGACAATAACAAAAAAGTTATAGTAAAGTTTAAGGATGAGACAGATTTCGTTCCTATCGTCGAAATTATCGGTTTACGGAGTAAAATGTACTCTTTAAAACTATCTCATAATAAAGTTAAAAACGAGCCAAAGGAATCTAAAGAAATGTAGTCGGTACGGTGATAGGATTCAATAATTATAAGGCTGCGCTAGACGGATTTTCTGGTTATGTTGAGATGATTGCATTAAGATCAAATGGTTATAAAACTGAGACTGACGTTATCATAACATCTGGTCTGTGTAAATTTGATGATAAGCGATATTGTTCTGTTGGCATTAATACATTCACGTTAGGATATAAAATGTCTGATGTTGACTTTAGCAAGGTGGATTTTTTAGATTGGTTATTACAATAACTTTTGTGTGACTATCAAAACAGATATAGTAAAATTTTTGTGTAAAAATGTAAAATAAAAATCCCAGTAGTCTTGTATAAGGGGAGTTTCTGCATCATCCCTATTTTGTTTGACGACGATGATGATTTCCGTGATTAAGTCCTCGAGTTAGGTAATCGACTAAGAAATCGACGCTGTTGCCTCAACAAAATTGTTTTCGTATTTATTTAGACTAATGGGGGGGGGGGCTATGAAAAGGTGGTGGTCGTCCTAGTACAAAAAAAATTTTGACCAGAACCCTCCTTATACGAGACTACTGTTGACACGTGTATACATTGTTAACAGTCTGGAGAGAGTTCGAAGGACATATCTTTCCAGTCTCTGATATATTCACTGTTTAAAACCTATTTCGCTGCAGTTTTTGACAGAAGCAATGTTTCATAATGCAAATGTTATATTAACTTAAGATAAAGTCATAGTTTGTAAAGACTAATTGAATTTACTCTAGTCCTTGTGATTATTTCATTTCCTCATTCGATATGAAATCAGTTTTGTGTTATAACCTTAATCACCGAGTCACTGTATCTCCCCCTAGGTTTAGTATACTTTAACTATATCATATGTTCTGTTTTTTCTTTTACTGCAGGGATGGCCAAAATACTTTTATGGTTACATAATTGTCATTTGGCATAGTTGCACAGATTTTGTTTGAAATTGCTACTAGTAGTAGTTGTAGTAATAATAGCAACAACAAGAACATCATCATCAACAGCAACGAAAACAACAAAAACAACAACAACAATAACAACAATAATAATAATAATAATAATAATAATAATCAAAGACTTTATTTTCATAGGGCGAATCAATTAGTTAAAAATGAGAAAACTAAACTATCTTGAGAGAATCTATTATTTATATATAAAACACAAGCTAATAATAATACAAATATGTTCACAGAAACACACATTCGCATACAAACAGTTGCACACCATACAAACATCTAGTCACATAAATGTTACATTGCTGGGGAAATGAAAATGAAGCACAGAAGATGGGTGCGTATAACATGTACTTTAACAAGTACGCCACCTTTTATGATCTCATTCATCTAGTACACATACTGTGAAAGGAAGAGATGCATGGAGCTGATTTAATATCACCTGGAATGTTACTGCAAACAGGCGTACCTGAAAATTGAAAGGTAGTTTTGAATAGCACCTTTTGCGGGCTTGGGTACTTTGAAATTTTGCCTTTTTGATGATCTTAGAGATTTGAGGTACAGTAGATTCTCTTTCCTGGAAAATCGCATTTAGGTTAATGGGGGCAGATTTTAAACACCTTGTATATTATTTGGCCTTTCTCGACAATATTCTTTCATGTATTGGTAATACTTTGAATGTAATCATTTCAGTTTGAACATTTTATGTTTGCTGATCAATAGTTATTTGACATGTCCTTTCCTGGAGTCTGAAAAGTTTTCTCATATTTGTAGCAGTTGCGTTCCAGCAAATTATATTATATTAGTCACAGTGCAGTTGAATGCAAAAGGTAACTCTGTAATATAATGGAATGAAGGCTTGGGTTTTCTTTAGGAGCTAAAGATAAGAGTTTATTGTCTTTGAAATATAATTTATATGATGAGACCATTACAAATTATCTACAAATATTCCAACAATTCTATCAAAACCCGTCATTTTATAACCAGTGTTATCATAGAGAACATGCATCATATCAGTTTATAATTTTGCTCTTTTCTGCTGTGTAGTTATTTTATCAACAAGACATTTTTTTTTGTCCGTATTGAGTGTTGGAGAGCAGTTTGAATTTTTTTTCAACTTCGGCGCGCTTGCTTTCAGCATCAAACAAAGAAGTGTCATTAGCATACATGTCAGCTGATGAGACTGCATATCCTATTTTTTTAGTGGTTGGTCATTTATGAACGGAACAAATAACAAGAGTCCCAAGATAGAATCTCATGACACTCCACAACTTATTTCAGTTTTACAGGTGCCCATTTAATGTTACCTGTTGAGACCTATTGTTCAAGTAGGATATGAACCACTTAAGGGTATCTTCACTACAGTTTCTATTAATTTGGAATGGAATGGACAAATTGATAATGGTCTGTAGTTATTTACACCCTCTTTTGAGCCACCTTTATGTCATGGTGTTACTTTGGCCGTTGTCTAAGGTTGGGGAAATTGACTTGTTCTCAGACTGTGGTTACATAGAAAGGTAAAAAGCAGATGGAGCTTCCTTAAGATGTCTTGGACCTATCACATCAAGTCCTGTAGATTTAGAAATGTACATTTTGTTTTTCATTAGCTAATTCAAACCAAACTCGTAATTTATTTCCGGAATTTCAAATTAGTATCATTTGGAAGTTTTGTTGAACAAAAACGTTTTAGTTCTGAATGATCAGAGTCTAACTTATGTTCTGTAATTTTGGAGGCAGAGTTTACCTAGAATTCATTGAAAATATTTGGGATGTCCCATGGATCATAAACATGGTTTCCTACATTAGTTAGGGATGATATATCTGTCTTATTTTTGTACTTTCCTGCTCCAAATTCCTTAAAAAGTTCTGGATATTTTTTGGGTTGTTTGTCATCAAGAATATTCTGGTAGTGGTTTCTCTTTGCTTTTAACCATTTTAACTACTTTATTTTCTTACCATTTTGTTTGCATCTTCATTACGTACATATTTCAAGTCGTGTCATCTTTTCATAGTATTAAACTTTCTATGGTGACCCAGCCAGGTTGATGATCATACTTAACTCTGTGTCTTCGAAGGTGCATGTTTATTGTGTTACGTATCGGCTCGTTCAAAGTAACACAAAGAAAGAGTGAAGACAACAAGCTTTGTAAATTGTAACAAAAATAAATTTATTTCCCTAGAAAACACGGTGAAGAGATAAATATATGAAGCAAGACTTACGATTTACGAAGAAGATCCAAATATATGTTCTAAATTTGTGAAAAGACACAAGTCCTGTGAATAAACAGTTCTAAATCGATACAGTCTGAATCTCAGTTCCGATCCAAGATGGCGGATGATGACGTCAGACGAAAGCTAACACAGAATGTCCAGAACTTTCACTGTAAAGCACAATTCATATTGTTCTGTTTCGATTTAGAAATAATTTCATCAAATGTCTTTGTCCAAAGCCAGTAGTGTTGTTCTCCAGGGAAAATAATTATTTAGAAAGTAGATGAAATACAGCTACCACCACTAACAACACACATGTTGTTCCTTGTACGAATGCGCAACTCTTTCCAGCACAGAAATACCTTTCTTAAGGTATTATAAACTCTGTAAGATGTTATGATGTGACTCTGAACCACGACTGACTACGATTACGACTCTGACCAAACATTTCTTACAGGTAACTGAGCATTTAAAACAAGCTAATGCGTCATTACATGTACACACGCACGAAAGACACGTGTGATTTCGCAATCCATCTGGACATTACGAAAACCTGAACAAGCATTAGCCAATCATTTACATACCCACTGCTGAATGTTTACTTGCTACGCAAAACCCGTCATACAAAAATCGTGCTTACACGAGTCACATTTACGTTTTAAATAAATACGATGTTTCTAACATACTATTAGATCTTGCTAACATAATCATCAGAATAATAATAACATTTAGTGGCATAAAAATAAAATAAAAATGAAACAAAGAATTAGAAGAATTTAAATTTTAACACATATGTAATTTGACTACAGGGTCGTAACAATTGGCAACTTCCAAAAAACAGATCAGACCATGTGCTTAGCACGTCTTCAGTATTATCAAAAGTTTTGATAGTATCCCAGTGAATTTGCTCTAAATCCGTTAAGAAATTATCATTACTCAAAGGTATGAAAAAAACCTTTATGTGTTAGATTTATGGACAATTTTTGTTCTCCTACATTGTTGTTATGTTTTCTTTAGAGACAAACTGCAAAATGATTGCTTAAACCACCGATGGTCATTTAAAAACGTGTTGAAATATGGAAGGGAATTGAATTTAGGTATATCATGTCAGGATGATAAATTGACAAAGGAGTTAATACTATATTAAAAACATATAACTGTGATGAGCGTTTGAAAAGTAGAGGCCATGTTTTAGTGTCAGCTTCCAAGTTTATGTTCAGATTTAAGATGAAAATCTAGTTAGTTATTTTTCATTTATTGTTAATGGTGTACTCATGATATATGTCAATGTTTTCCATAACAGTTGCAATTGTAATAAGTAGAAAGATCTCTTGACCGTGTTGCTGAATAATTATTGAAAACAATATTTTGAAGTCGTTGTGAGCAAAACGTTGTTGTTTTGAACAGGTGCTGGCAGTTATATGTCCTAATTAGCTTGAGCTTGCAGAAGTTAGTTACTCTAATTGCTTTTACCTCCCATGATAATAAGTTTTACTTTTTTATGCCAAACAGAAAGGTTTAACCTCCACTATTTGCATTTTGTTTGATAGGTTAGTAAAAGATGAAACTTGTCACCTTGACATAGAGTGAATAGTCATGATATTTATAGCAGGTCTGCCTTTACAAGTTGCTAACACTTTGTTGTCGTCACACATTTAGGTACTTGCACGTGGAGCCTAAGCGACTTCTCATTCAGTTCGGGCTATAATTATTTTATATGTGCAAGTCTCTAGCGCTTATATAACTCATATGTTTGTGTAATTCCATTATGAACGGGTACATATCGGCTAGTTTCTACTTTAAGGCATTCGTAGCATCTGGGCACCAACTTTGGTCTTTTTACTTGTACGGGCGGTCTGTGGGCCTTTTTCCGTACAAGTATTGCCTCATAATATATATTGTCGCACCTACTGTGTGCTTCTCCATAACGGTACCTCAGTTTCCTTCTCTGTTAAGTTTGTGTGTGTGTGTGTGTGTGTGTGTGTGTAATGTAGATACTCACACACATTTCTGTATTCCTTCAGCTCTCGTCGGACAAGCACAGTTCAGCGCTCAATACACTTTTTTCAGTCTCATCCTGCGCATACATGTTTCTATATGAGACATTTGAGTCATGTTTTTCGGGTTACATTATTTATATGTGTTCATGTCTTTATGCACTTAAGAAACTGTTTATATATGTATAATTCCGTTGTTTCTGGCATATACAGGTGGGTTTCATTTACCACTGTATTCTTAGCCTTGGAACGCCATGTTTCAACGATTTTACCTGTACAGGCCGTCTTTGACCTTCCGCACAGGTAGCATTGTATTGAGATTGTCTGCTATTACTTTCTTCCAGGTAACATTCAATATGTATAGTTCTACTCCCACACGGTATTCAACATCATGTGCAGTCCCACATGGATATCACTTCTCCCCCTTACAGGTAGTATTGTCATTACATTTTACCTGTATGCTTCATTGAACAGGTTGCATGGATACAAAATACCATAACCAGTCCTGACTGATGATTCTAGCGATATGTTCCTGACACGGGTGTCCTACACTAAGGATCAAGAAGGGCCAACCATCAATATTACGGGCTCAGTCAATAACAGCCAGGCTTCCAGAAGGTCGAATCGGATTTTTGCAGACCTGTGCAGGGACCAGTCTAACTCATACCACCTCAAGACACCCGTTCGGCTTGATACCATTAGTAGTTCCTCACCCCTCATCGGATAACGCTTCGCAATTTCCCTACACTCTGCCACGAGAAGAGCCTCTTTACTCAGTGCCTGTCTTGAAGTCACGGTTTCAAATTTGGGGCATTCTACAAGTTTGGGGAGCGACAGACCTCGTCACTATTCGCCAGCTAAGTCTCAAGCGTTACAGGGGACTGTCTGTAGTATCACCCCACATAACCAACATGATGTTGCTTGTACTCCAGTATCGTCATCTATTCCACACTATCCGAAAGCAAGGGAAGATTCAGCCTTCCGAGCCTCCGTTGAGGACGTTTCCCGCCCACGGAGCTTTGTCCTCCTCCCACTCCATCAGCAACATGCTGCAGAGCTCCAGCATCTG
Organism: Megalonaias nervosa; assembly: GCA_016617855.1. Classification (NCBI taxonomy): domain Eukaryota; kingdom Metazoa; phylum Mollusca; class Bivalvia; order Unionida; family Unionidae; genus Megalonaias; species Megalonaias nervosa. The sequence goes on along the minus strand of JAECUM010005806.1, from coordinate 11,795 downwards.
TTGATCTTACAATTGAGCGGAAGATTCTGACTTAAGTTACTTTCGCAGACTGGGGGAGTTACAAACATTCTAATCCGCTTTCATCATCATTTCGTCGACGGTTCTACCTTTGCTCCACCAGGTCTTTCATTCGGAACAACAGCAGCTGACAGCGATATCGGCGCTTTGGGGATGACACAGCCATACTCGATACATATGGATCAGATGGCCTTTGTTGACACTCGGCAGTTAGTGAGCAATATCATGGCCTTGACTTCGTTGTTGGCCTATCGTTCCATCTGGCTATCTTCCAAGCGATGGAACATAGCTTATCTTCTCAGTCTCAAGAATGGCCCGAGAACTGAGATGAGCCGCTCAATACACTTTGGCCAGTGCCATAACTAAAGCTGTCTGTCCTGTTAGCGGAGTCATTGTCCTCTGTCTGCACTTACTTGAAGGACAATTATCCCACCAATCTAAGAGCACAGCCTTTATCCTCTGACCTTCTGTTTAACACCCGTATGGATGAAATCTGCAAATAAGACATCAAGGAGACAAAATTCCCTCCCACCTGCAACCACAGCTTCGATACAGGGATAGTGCAGAAAAACAACAACTATCACTTTCCACTGCATTGCTAGTGTTTCCGCTGCATGAATGGAGTCCTCCAGTTTGCCAACTGGACCATCCTCTCACCATCGGCACCCGATTGATGCACTGTCTGCAGAAATATAAGGAACCTAACTTGGCTCACGGTGGGTATACATCTACATGTCCACCCGTTCGAGATTACAGTCTGTACCAATGCAAGTATGGAAGGCTGGGGATCTCGCCTACTACCATCCTTTCGGGATGCCAGTTCACTCCAGGAACGACATCTTCAGATCAATAATTCTGGAGAGGGCGGCCTTCACCGGTGGCAGGAATATTTGCTTGGCAAGGGAGGTCTCATTCTGTCCGGCAACTCTACAGAAGTGACTTATCTCAAACAAGAAGGAGGAAACCACTCCAACAATGGTGAATTATCTTCAACAACAAGGAGGGTCCCAGTTCCCATACCTTTGCATGATGGTGTGGGATTCTCTGAGGTGGTGCTGCATCATCAAAGCCACATGCACATTCGCAATATCCTGGCACGCCTCAACGTACTGGCCGACACTTTGTCACGGAACTAGTACAGAAGGAATGGTCTCTCCATCCCTCGGTTCTCATTCAGATCTGTACCCAATATGACCGACCGTTGTTGAGCCTGTTGCGACAAGGCGGAATGCTTTGTCTCTCCTGTCCCGGAACCAAATAATTGGGCAGTCGACGCCCTATCCTTGGATTAGACCAGCCTGAACGCATACACCTACCCTCCAACACCTCTGATTCCAAAAGTGATACAGAAGGTAAGTGGTACAGCCTGTCACCTCATCCTCATCACACCACTCCGATGGAAGAGTTGTGGCTCAACGATGTCACCAATCATGCATCGGAAACCCCGCAGAAATTTTCGGAGTTTCCTTCAGCTACTCAATCAATCACGATGGCGGTTGTTTCATCCTTGTCCGGAGCTCCTGAATATGAATGTCTGGATCGTATCAAACGGGTCCTCAGACTTAAAGAATTGTGGTAGCCAGTCATCGAGAGAATCACTCAGGCGCGATAGCTCTCCACCCTGAAAGCATATGAACTGGCAAATATTCACCCAGTGGTGCGTAAACGAACATATCCTGCCTCTCCAGGCATCTATAACGCATATAGCTAATTTCCTCGCCTGACACTTCGAAGAGGTAAAGTTAGCACCGAGTGCGATCAAAGGTTACCGCTGTACGTTTGGTGACACCTTTCGTCATCATGAGAGAGAGGATATCGAAACAACCCAGGATATATCTGACCTTCTCGCCAACTCTGTGCATACAACGCCAAAAACGTTCGCCCTATCCCCAAAGTAGAACCTATCTTGGGTATTAAACTGGCTGGGGCAGCTGTGACAGTCCATGTCTTGAAAAACCTGTTTCGTCATAGCGTTAGTGACGGCAGGCAGAAGTTGCGAAATACATGCCCTATCAGCAGACCCGAATTACATGCAAGTTCCGACAAGATAGGTCAGTCTTACTCATGACGACGTTCTCTTTCATCGCCAAGAACCACCCTTTTCCACGGGTAACCAAACTTTGATCATGAAACCTCTGTCTCATCTGGACTCGACAACTGAAGGTCACCTGCAAGACCCGGTCCAGGCTTTCCTATGATGCCTTAATAGAACAGAGCCGTTTCGTCGAGAGACATCCCACCTCTTTCATCTTCTTATAAAAGGACAGGAGGATCTATCAGAACAGACCGTCTCATTCTGGAGTAAGGGAATTAGACGCTCAGGATATAAAGAAATAACCCCAGCTCAAATGAACTTATTACGCACTTCGGCTCACGAGGATCGATCAGTTTCTACCAACCTAGGATCAGACCGGAACTGTTTGCTAACCGATATTATTCATACTGTGGAATGGAGATCGGAGTCCACATTCTCTAGCCCTGATTTCCGAGATCTGTCATCCAAGAGGGCCCAATTCGATCATGTAGGACCTATATCCACAGCTGAATAGGTCACCCTTCCAGATCGATTGACAGCCTTCTAAGACGCTGTTCCACGACTTAACGCTGGATTTGTGGGGGGAAATGTTACCCTTTCAAAGCCGCGCCCCGACAGATGGAGTCATCTCCAGTTGGGTTACCTAGAGGCTGCCTAACATACCTTAGGAACCGGAGATGATATATTTCCGAGATAAGGGGATGTACCTCTCTCCTCCTCTTACTTATTCTCCATAGGTATCATTATTGGGTAACGTATTTGAAGACGAAACTTTTCCTAGTAAATATGTTTCTTCGAGAACACTTAACCCTTCACCTCATGCAAGCGCATTTGGACTCCTCTACTACATTCGCATGGAAGCGCCTTTGGACGTCTCTATCCGATTCGCATGTAAGCGCCTTTTGACGTCTCTACACTATTCTCATGGAAGCGCCTTTTGACGTCTGCTGTAAACATCAGCCATTTTGAGTGGGTTTTCGTACCGCCACCTTCGGGGTAAACCCCATATTAGATACTACATTCATTGGCGTGAATGACCATTACGTCAGATCACGTGGTCGCTGTTTATGCTCTGGTCGAAGTCTGCTATTTAAAGTAACTGGGTCGTATACTCCACTCTCCAAAATGGAGGTCGCGGATTTCGTTCAGTACTTACTCGAGTTTTCACGATTAGAATCACAACTATGAAAGCGTCAATAACTTAGGTAAAGGCTCTGATAATGATATAGGAAGCCATTAGTTTTTATAAATTATCCAATTCAGCTGATTTAGTGATGTAGATGCAGACAAAGAACTTGTAAATTTCGAAAATGAGAAATGACATCTACGGTTGGTCATGCGGCTTCACTGACTTAACGGTGAACGAGTTCTCTCAAGATTTTAAAGCACATAAAAAATTCTTCTGTGAAAAATAATTATGCAGCTTTAACGATCGGATGTTACTCTTAAATCTTTCCATACATGATATATGTGTACCAGAAACGTAAAATGGTTAAAATTGCTGTTAAACGTAACATACACTTCACTGCATAACAGGCCTATGTGTATGGAGTAGACTAGGTAACAGGTGTTCTATTTATAGTGCACTGCACTGGGTAACTTTGCTACATGCGTATCGAAGGGCTAAAAAGCCATACAGTCTATGAGGTAAATGGTTAACTAATCATAACACACATACACCCTCCCAGCCTCCCCGCAGTTACATCCATAGAGAGCGTGCCTTCCGCTCTAGTAGTAACTGAGAGGTTCTTAGGCTTTGCGGCCAAGTCTTATGCCTAAGGGGAGATCACTCTGCCTGACCCCACATAAGCCGGCAGACAACGTTTAGCTTCCGTTAGCTAAAAGTAGTATCTGGGAGGGCTGGATTTGCGAGGTAGTAGTAGTTCTCTTAAAGTATTATGATTGGGTAAGTATTCTCGAAGTAAACATAGTTTACTAGGACAAATTGCTTTTCATGTGAGCGAAATATTTATTAAGGATGCGTCTGACACTTACACACACACACATACACACATCTAGAGAATAATCAAAGTACAAATATTCATACACACACACGAACACACACAAAAGTGCAAAATAGTCATAACACAAACATATACTAGATATATCTAGTTTTTTGTTTGATGTTTGAACATTTGTGCAGAAAATCATTTAATTCTGATTTTTAAAAAAATGATAACTGAAAAAAATTAATCAGCTGATTATTTCAAAAAGAACAGTGGACTCTCGTCAAAACATGAACCACATTAAATGAAGCACAGAATAACAGAACTGAACCTTTTCAAAGAGGTGCATTGTACATTTAATATAGTAGTGTTTCACATAGTTTTTTTGCTGTTCGTTCCTCGAGTTCGAAGATGACAATGGGATTATTAACTGATTTGTTTTCCATGAGTACGTGAATGGCTGATCAAGCCAATTTCTCTGCGCCAGGTTGAGCGATCAGGTGTGCAAAGTTCCCAAGACTCATGGTCAAATGTTTTAGGGATGACTTGAGAGAATCTTTGAAGCATTTCTTCTGACCACCCCGCGATCTCTTTTCCTTCTTCTGTTCTACATAGAAAACCTGTTTCAGTAGTCATCCTGCTGATATCCTGGTCACGTGACCAGCCATCTCAACTGTGATTGGAACAGCAGAGTGTCGATGCTTGGAATGCCTGCCCCTGGCAACCTGTCTTGCCATCTTATCCTCAGGCAGGCTGTGTGAAAATGAATAATTGTCTTGGCATGGCGTCTGTATGCCGTCCAGGTGTCAAAAGTATACAGCCGGGTGGGTGACATGGTAGTTTGTAGACTGATCTCTCCGTGCTACCATACATTTGCACGTTGTCTGCCAAAGATAACACTTGCTGTAGCAGTTATGGCATTGGTTGTATATCTGTAATAATCAAGAATATCAAACGGTTATAATAGATTTAAAACTTTAAGCTCCCTTTAGCATTATATGAATGCAAAAGACATTCTTCTAGCCATGAATATACACTCGAAAATCATGAAATGACCACGTTTGATATCCAATCGGAACTCTTTTCCTTTTCAACTAACCATGCTTGGAATATACTTAACTTTCTTTGTGGATTGAAGACTGTCAGTATGCCATTTAATAAGCGTCTGACTAGTCCCTGATTAGTAGAGCTGAAAATTTAATTTTCTGTTCAACTGGTCAATGGCTGGTCATACATTTATTAAATTGCGAAATGATTAAACGATTGCTGGATAGCTTGACTTCAGAGGATTATTTGTGATTTTGTAAAAGGTAAGTCCTCTATATATTTATTTATTTGAATCTGTATAGTTTTTAATACATGAAGATAAAAATTGTGCCTCCAATTTCAATATGCATGATCCTTTTGGTTACTTGAAGAATTATGTAAAAAACAAACACAATTCTTAACAAGGCCTTTGATAATTTTTCCCCCATTTTCGCATTGTTGTCATTTTAAAGGAAACATACTTTTAGCAAACCGGCTTATAAATATTATGAATTTGGCAATCATATAGACAAAAGTCCATGCTGTGCTTGGGGTAAAATATATTCGCTTGATGGAGGAAAACAAAAAGCGAAAATTTGGCCAAGTAAAAATGATTGGTACTGTGAAAAGGAGCGTTTACTGAATAAACATTATTTATTCATTGTTTTCCGCCATTAGTTTATGATTAAGACCTGGATACAATGAACCGCAAAAATAGTCTGTTACAACATCACAATGCAGTCCGATGCATTAAGAAATAATTTTTACCTTGCTTAATCAAATGAATTTAATATTTGAATATTACTGTTACGACCATGTAGTTTAATTACTTGTGTGTTAAAATTTGAATTCTTTCTATTTCGTTTTTGTTTCATTATATATAATTTTTATTGTGATGTTGATTATGTTCACAGGGTCTGAAATTTTGAAAGACGCGTGTTTATTTAGAACGTAAATATGACTCTTAGGATTTCATACACAATTTTTTTAGATTGCTGGCCTGATAAACAAGCTAGGTAGATGATTGGTTGTTGCCAGGGTTATTTGCCAAGCATGTATGATTATATTGTGTAATGCGATGGTGAGATTTTTAAATCACCATGCGTTTTTCGTGCCTGTGCATGAAATGACGTTTTCGTTCAGTTTAAATACTCGGGTATCTGTGAAATAGTCAGTCAGAGTCATATTTTAACACCTTGTAGAGTCGTTCACATACCTTGAGAAGAAGTTATTCTTTTTCTGGTGCTGGAAAGAGTTGTTCATTTGTACGTCTGTAGAGCGAGATGTTTATTGTTATAGATGACAGCTGTAGTTCATCTACTTTTTAAACAATAATTATTTTCCCTGGAGAACTGTACACAACTGGCTTTGGACAAAGACATTTAGTGAAAATGATTCTAAATTGGAACAGAACAGTACAAATTGTGATTCAAAGTGAAAATTCTGGACATTTGTGTAAAAACTTCGTCTGACGTCATCATCCACAATCTTGGAACGGAATTGAGATTCAAACTAGCTTCAATTAGAACTGTTTATTGATAGGACTTACATGTTTTTCACAATTCTAGGACAAATGTTTGGATTTTCTTCGCAAATCGTAAGTCCTATTTCATATTTTCACCTTTTCACCGTGTTTTCTAAGGAAATAAATTATTTTTGTCAAAATCTATAAAGCTTGTTGTTTTCGCTCTTTTCTTTGTGTTACTTTAAACGAGCCGATACGGAACATTACTATATTCATATAAATAACCATTTATTAAAACGAGAGTTTTGTAATAAAAATAAACAGAGTAGCTGATGGATGTAATTTTGTTTTGGGTAGTTAAATATGGACATTGAAAATAAAATACATGTATACGGATTCAAATAAATAAATAAATAATTAAATAGATAAATCACAAATGATACTCTGAAGTAACGATATCCAGCAGTCGTTTAAAACAGCATTTAAGATAACATCTGGAACAAGTGAAAAAAAAAACAGTTGGACAGTTTCCATTATTGCAGCTATTGTTGTTGTTGTGATTGTTATTATTATTGTTATTATTGTTGAAAGCTGCTTATTGTGTACTATGTATATTCATATGCTAATTGCATACATTATAGGCAACTATATATATATATATATATATATATATATATATATATATATATATATATATATATATATATATATATATATATATATATCTTAGGCAAATTTTTCCTTGATTGTTTTATTTTTGGTTGATGAATCTGACATGTTATGTGAAAGTAAATGCTAATTAAAGACAATAATGATGGTTGTCGGCATGTGACACCCCATGCTTCCCATAAGACTCAGCACTGTATGAAATTTGGCCTCTTTCAGAACTCAGGACGAACATGGCGGATTACATGTACACAGACTACTCTCTTTCAGCATGTATCGAATAAAAGGTATTAAGCTGTATGTCGATAAGCATTGTCTAAATCGTGTGCATGAGAATTAGGTAAATTTAGCTACATTTCAAGACGAACACACCACTTCTCGATGTACTGACATCGGACATGCAAATTGTATATGTATGGTTTAATTGCTTGCATTATCTATTGCTCTAATAATGTGTATAAAATACACTTTACTTCCAGTATGCATTAAGACTATTTTATCGCTTTAAAACACAACAGTAGATAGTCTTTTACTATCGCATAAACGAATGCACAATCATCAACTTACACTCTCACGAGGCCTACAGGTGACTACATTGAAAACTTGGATTACCAGTTTGATTCTTAACGTGACCATATTTTGGGCATTGAAAACAAGCTTAATTTAATAAATTCTCGGCATTTTGATTCAGATAGAAAAAGTAAATCTTATATAAATTTATAGAGTTGTGCTTCATGAATATATATATATATATATATATATATATATATATATATATATATATATATATATATATATATATATATATATATATATATATATATTGTTACGTGTAGGCTCGTACAAAAGTAACAAAAGAAAAGACTGAAGCCAATAAGCTTTGTAAATTTAACAAACACGATTTATTTCCCTAGAAAACAATGTAAAAGATAGAAAATAGGAGTTACGGTTTGTGAATAAAATCCAAAATTTAATTCTAAAATTGAAAAATATAAGTCCTATCACTAAACAGTTCTAAATTGAATCCAGGTTCGAATCTCGAAGAAATTCCAATATGGAGTCGATGACGTCAGATGATGGCATTGTGCCGACGGCAACAGATCCTCGATTGAATCACAGTTTATAATGTTTCCGTTTAGAATTCTAGAATAAATTTCCATTGAATTTTTTTCTCCTTGAACTTTTGTAAATATGAAGCACTTGTTTAGTTTTCTAGAGAATGAATTATTAAATTCCAAAAAATAGATGAACTTCAAAACAATCTGACATAAAAAATAGAAACACCTGTATCCTCAATGTGTAAAGATACGACTGACGAAATTTTACTGAGCTATCAGTATTAAACCCAACTAAAACGTCATTTCAGTCACGCGTGATGGGTCACGTGGTCCCTTAACATTGAACAGCGTAATAAAAAAAATGACAATTCGCACATAGGCAAGAATAGGCCTATCTAAAAATCAAATTCTTACTCTGGAAAAATAAAAAAAAGGATGTTTACAATTTAGCTAACACGTGGGCCGAAATGACCTTGGTAAAAGCCAATCGTTTAAACTCGATGTTTATGAAATCTGTTGGAAAAATATCAAATCCCGTGAAAATAATCATTATAATAAAATGTAATGAAACAAAAATAAAAAAAGAACTTAAAACTAACACATGAGTAATTAAATTACATATATACGTAACAATATATATATATACTTATATATATATATATATATATATATATATATATATATATATATATATATATATATATATAATATATATATATATATATATATATAATCTTGTTTCCTATTTTAGGATTTGAAGCTGATCCAACATAATTCCGGTGCATGCCAGGTTCATATCATACAGCTAGGTATGTAAATAGTTATTAAGGACCTTGAAGGGTCTATGGATATGTCCATTAAATTCTAATTTTAGGACCCTGCAGGATTTAGGATACGTGAGCTCTAAATGAATGACCCTGTAGATTCTATAGGTCCAATAAAATTACATTTTATTGATGCTGTAAGGTCTACGACTATGTCCATTAAATTTTAATATAAGGTGTCTGCAGGCTATATGAATAAGTGCATTAAATTCTTTTTAAAAGATACTTCGGGTCTAAAATATATGTATGTTCATTAAGGTTTCATTTAGGACTGTGAAGGGTCTACGAATATGTCTATTAAATTCAAATTTAAGAATCCTGCTGAGTCTGCGCATATATCCATTAAATACTGCTTTGGTTTAGAATAACGTGAAATATGCACATTCAAGTACATTAAAAAGATAACACAGAGAAACATGAATTACTTTAAAGGAATGGTTGCATATAATCATGCAGTAACAACATCTAACATGTCGCAACATGGCAACATGAAACACTCCACGTGATAACTGAAATCAACTTTTTTGATTTAATTACCAGTATTTATTAATGGAATGATATATGATATAATGTTTCTACTAGAGTTATTCACGATATAAATCTGGAATTAGACTTATTGGAAAATGAGGATTACACTGTCAAACAATATTTTATATTTTCGTGTTGAAAATGTTCGCAGTCATTGAAATTTTTATCAAAATTTCTTGTAAATAAGATGACAAGTAATTTAATGTCAAATTTTTATAAAGTCTTAAATGTACAGATGACATAATAAATTGCTTTTTATTTGGGCTATTAGGTTTGGCAGGCAATTGTACGACAAAAAATAAATGTTATGATTCACACCAGTATGCCTTTGGCAATAATTTTGGCTAGTGAGCCAATGAAAATTTTGCTAGGCGATTCTTGATTGCCACTTTATGACTCTGTAATATTGTACTGTGTTGTTTCACAGTTGTCATGCAATTAAACGTATTTGACATTGGATTTATTATCTGAAAAATAATACTTTTCTTTGTCGTACTTAGATGTTTCAGACAACGATTCCATTAATACTGCAAGGGATAAGGTACAGTCCATTGTTAAGGACAGTGGTTTAAATACACTCATTAACAATGCTGGGGTGTACATCAACAGAAATTTCGAGGATCTAACAACAGCCGATATGATGACAGAGTACAACATTATGGTGGTTGGCACAGCGATGGTGACAAAGGTAACAAACTGTCAGATATATAATGTATACAAGTTTCATCCAGTTATTCATTTCATAAGTTTCTTGTGAAGTAGTCCACTGACTTACCCTGAATTTATGCATTACTTGAAATGAACATTCATGATTTCACTTTTAGTATGTGGCAACGAGCATGAGGAAGTAGTAATGGAGACTTCTGTCCCCAGCCCCTTAACCGTACCCGCCTTGTCCACCCCAAGAAATAAGAAATCTTTTGTTTTGTAAAGACCATACCCTACCCTCCATAAAACTCCCCATTTACAGAACTCAACATAACCCCAAACACAAAGCTCTAAACTCACACACTCTGCTATCAATGCTATTATTGACATTTCAGTAGAGAAGATCGCTGTTATCACAAGCTTTTATACACTTGAAGTGTAAATGCCAAACTTAGTATACCAGACGTAATAGTAATAGGTAAGGCATGAGAATTTTTGACAAATAAGAGGCTAAATACTTAAAAACAACAACAGCACCTAAGAAGCAAATAACGTTGACTCTTTTCGTCTTGCAATTGGTTTAACGATTTCATTAATCGACAAAATGAATAAAACATTGAAAGACCTGAAAGTCTACTGTAGAGAAAATAACTATTTTGCATACAAGCCTTTGGAAAGTTTTGAGAAATACAATTTGAAATTTGTCAGTGATGGTTTAATAAATTGACATATATTACAGTTTCATATGGCATTTTAACATCAATTCGACTGGACTGTATGAATGACAAAAACTGTATGCAGAATATATTGTGCCTTTATTGAGATCAAAGTGTACTAGAGTTAATAAAATCAATCTTCAGTTTTACATTTGCTGTTGATATGAAAACTGCTGCAGAGTGCTCGATGTCATTACATAGTTTGAGGGAAGCTTTCCAAAGTAGAGAAACGTAGATCTAAACCGATTCAACATAAGATTCAATAAATTTAACACTCCACATTATGATTGGAGACATGTAAATGGCAGAAGAAAAAAAAATCAACGACCACTTAAAATGTCTATTGGATAACGGAAATGGATGTAACGGATGAAAACATAGCTAATAGATAAATAAATTAAAGATGCTTGATCTTGGTATGAAAAAAATTAAACGAAGTTATCAGTTCTATAATAGAAATGTTAGTGCAGATTAATGTACTGGCAAGACTTGCTTTCTTTTGCAAGATAGCAACAATTGGACAGGGGAAGAAATGGCGAGACTGAATCAAAGCTTCAGATCGTACATGATATACATTTTAGACACTCGGGTTTAAAACAAGCATATATTTCGCAGTCTGGATTACTGCTCAAAACAGTGTAAGTTATTTGAAAACAGATTGTAAGGCAATGGTTATGACTCAGATCAAAACATCACGATAGAATTTCAGCAATGTATTTCAGATTAAATCAGTTAGATTAAACTATACTATTGTCTTAGAGGAAGTTTATTTTCTATTATTTCTTTCATTCTTTTCTGTGTTGATCTTGTAAATAATGTCCATATTTTTGATATTTTTATTTAAATCCTCGTTGAATATGTTTAA